>MJUU01052275.1:34250-71360 GCA_002080025.1 Modiolus philippinarum
CATCCCTCAAGAAATTTTATGGCCGTCACCATAACATCATCGAAAGATATGACGTGTCAGTATCCCAAATGAAAGTGGACATTTTCAGCTAGATTCACGTCTTCCCGGATTTGACTACCGACTTTGACATTTTCCTGGATTGACCCACTCACAGTGTGACGGGTGCTGTTAACAGAGCAGGACATGCTTACCCTTCCGGAGCACCTGATATCACTCTCAGTTTCACTGGAGTTCACACTGTGAGTGCTTTGTTTTGAATGTTGTGATTTCTGTTTCTGTGCTTTGCGTCTGTCTAGTGTCGTCGTTTTGTGTCTGGTGTCATTGTTTTCTGTGTTCTCGTTTTTGCCATACCTTTGGACTTCGATTTTTGTAAATTTCACTCCTTTGTTCCTTCGGTATTCTACTGCCGTTGTTTCAAGTGAAAGTGACCACGGGAAGGAAAAATTGGAAAAATAGGATCCCGGCAATGTAATTGAAGATGAGGAGGCAGCTCGTCAGATGTGCGTAACGTGGAGATAGCTGATGGACCATATATCAGAATACCAACACGGCCTCAAGTTCCGTGTTTGCCAAAGGAAAAACAAGAAAAGATTCAGATGTCTGTAATAGGCAAGAATCGAGGAGAGACGTAACCAGAGTTATTGACCTGAAGGAAACTGATAGGCAACCCAAGAAAAGCCTAATTTGTTACAAGGAAGCCACAGTTCAAAGCCACACGCGGAATCAATGTATAGCTCCACTTCTGCTTGTACGGGGATAAAGCCCAAAGCCGACGTAAAAGACAGCTCCGTCCAGACAGAACCCATAATGCATACAAGAACTGTAGTAACTGAATCATCTTATCGAGAAGGGAAAAAAATAAGGTTCACAGAAATTAAAGATGCCATTTAGAGATAGAATCAAACTATGGACTATCTGTAAATAAAACCCAAAGGCATTGGTATGTAAATGACTTAATTTGTTTACATTGCCCTAATATCCACTAAGTTAGTATTTTCCATGCGGGACGCATGTTTAGTGAGGCATGGGTAATGTAATGGAAATTGTTCTTACCTTGTTTTCACATGGCCTACTTTGTTTACATTCAATTTATTTACGATCTGGGACAACAAAGCTTATTGAGGAGAGTTGTAAACGCACGAATGATCTTGACATTTGGCGGGAAATTAAAGACAAGGTCTTAAATCTAAAAAGGCGTAATTAAAGGGAAATCAATAGTATTCAGTATGAGGACCCTAAGGCATTACACCTTGCATTAATTAAAATTAGACCCGTCGGGCATATAAAGGGGGACTCAGCTCCGCGAAATCTGTGAACATTTTCTCGAGAGGACCCAACGGATAAACTTTTGCTGGTAGATTTATTAAGTTGATAGAAATTGAACCATTTGGCGATACATCAAGACTGTTACGGGCGTACACATACAGAGAGGCTTCTTCAAAAGGTGAAGAAGCAGAGTGTCTCAATCGGACAAAGTGTACCGGAGGTACAAGTGTAATCGGACAGGTTGTCCAGTTCACAGTGGCAAGGACAGTTTGTCCAAGTTTTAGATACGTTGTACATATTGTTGCATTGTATTTTACAAGGAGCTTTTGTATATATTTCAGTTTGGTGTTATTAGTATTTTTATTAATTTTCATATCGTTATAAGATCAAGGCTAGGAGACCCTGTACATATTTTAGGTGATTGATTGCCTGTTCAATTTTACTTGACCATCTTGGATCCAGGTTTATCCTGTGACCGCCCACTTAATTAAACTATATATGTTTTGCATTAAAATATCGAGTTTTCTTGCAAGTTTAATGGTACTTTACTCGTCAAATTGAAGACAAATTTAACATGTGGGCTTTGACTGGTTATCCTTTGACCAGTTCCTTTGAGCATTTCAATTTAAACCTTGCAGATTTATTTATGAAAGAAATATTAAGCTTATCCAGTCATTGAAAATATAGGTGCATTCTAAATTGAGAGCCTTTTAAACGTATGTGCGAACACAGATACGAAGTGAAAGATAACAAATCCCGACATGTTTACGCACATTTCAACCAGGCAGATCATTCAATCGTAAATATGAGGATTATTGAAAAAATATATCACAAGTCAAACGACGCTACCCTAAGTACACCTTACCGTCTACAAAGAGAGGAGTACTGGATCAAAGAGCTGGGAACAGCAATACCCTATGGTTGCAATGGTAATATCAAAAGTGTAGGTAATATTTCAAGCCCAGGATGCAGTTCTGTGAATGTGATGAATATCCTTAATGGAAGCCAGCGAAGACCACGTAGTCATGGACATAGGCATTATACCGCCCCACATCTACATGACATTTCAACTGATAGTCTCCTTCCATTTATGAAAATGCCACTAGGTATTCATCACATTCGTACAAAATTGTATTCCTTGCCACTTTCGAAACTTCATTCGTTTTACAAAGTATGTTTAGATTCAACTGTGACTGACTGGCATTCTCTGGAATATAAATTAACAGCTATCGTTATGAACATCGCCAATCACAGACTGTTCAAACATGTTACAACTTCTGCAAATAAACCTGAAAACCGATCATTTCATAAAATTCAGTTTGCTAAGAAAGGCCTAGATGCCATTAATCTCTCAAACATTCTGCACAACAAAACAGTAAAATCTAACATTCCTCCTTGCTATAAAGACCAATCTGTTCCACTTATCTCTTATTCCTACACTAAATCTATTGCAACCACTATTTTCAATCACAAACGGGTATTGCGTGATTTCCAGATTGATGACTTTAAAGCCAAACCGCCTGATTGCACCTGCTCCTCTTCCCCATTCAACTATAGTCCTGCTGGACACGTGATAACGGGTGACCTAGATATCGTTGGAAACCCAAAATTACGTGATATTTTTTAAAAGGTCCCAAATTCCGTGAACCCCAGCACATCAACTGGAAGTATAACTTCAAAATTATGATGGATGCAGTTGAAGACTATGCCGGAATGTGGGCGAAGAAAGAGAAAGAAGATGTGGAGAAATTGTCATACTGGATCAGGTCGATTAAGTCATTAATCATAAATCGTATCCGGCGCTTGAAAACATCTGTGAAAGCTAGAACGCCAAGCATATTTGATGATCCTCTTGTTGCTGAAACATTGACAAACCTCCAGGAAAAATACGTCATAGTACCTGCAGACAAAGCTTCTAACAATATTGCTGTCTTGTTAAGGAGATGGGTATTGACACTTCATCTGGCAATCCTACTTATTCCCCAACTACATTATCAAGGGACGAGATAATCACAAATCAAACTTATGTGTTAGCATCATTCGGTATCAAAGTTGATGAGAATAACAGTTATCTCCCTTATATTTACTGGGTGCCTAAGCTTCACAAGAATCCCTACAAAACAACGGCAGTAGAATACCGAAGGAACAAGGGAAACGATGCCTACAAAAATCGAAGTCCAAAGACATGGCAAAAACAGATTCATTGCAGGATCTGCCAGATGCACCACTAAGCCATTATCCAAACTCCTTACCACTTTACTGACTGCAGTTAGAGATGGTCTAAAAAGCTACTGCGAATACGCCTATTCTACGAGCGGCGTGAATCAGATGTGGATTCTTAAAAATTCAAAAGATCTCCTTGAACAGCTCTCCTCAAACAGTCTCGCATATTGCAATAGAATTCAAACTTTTGATTTTTCTACCCCTTATACAACTCTCCCCATAATAAACTTAAAACAGTAATTTCCGATCTGATACATCAATGTTTCTGTACCAAAAACGGAGAACGCAGGTATTCCTATCTGGTAATAGGAAAAGATAAAACATATTTTGTAAAGAACCACACTGAGTCAAACAAGAAATACAGTGAAAATGACGTGATTAAGATGCTTGAATTTTTGATCGACAACATTTTTGTTGAATGTGGAGGCCGTGTTTTTCAACAGACAATATGGATTCCTATGGGAACAAATTGTGCGCCACTGTTAGCTGACCTTTTCCTTTTTCGTATGAAGCAAAGTTTTTACAAGGGCTGATACTACAGACACAAAAACAACTAGCCCAGACTTTAAATTTCAGCTACAGATATATAGACGATGTACTTTCTCTTAATAACCCAAGATTTAAAGAATATTTACATCGTATCTACCCCAATGAACTTGAAATTAAAGAGAAAACCGATACACCCGATTCTGCTTCATACCTTGACCTTTTGTTATACATTGACGAACATGGACGGCTGAAATCTAGATTATATGACAAACGTGATGATTTTGACTTTCCAGTTGTGAACTTTCCCTTTCTCTGCAGCAATATACCTGCATCCCCAGCATATGGTGTATATATTTACACAATTAATTCGTTACTGTAGAGCGTGCAGTACATACAGTGACTTTGTGGAAAGAGCAAAAGCACTGTCACAAAAACTGATGAGTCAGGGATATGTTCAGCCTTTGTTACTTTCGTCCCTTCAGAAATTCTATGGCCGTCACCACGACATCATAGATAGATATGAAATGTCAGTGTCACAAATAAAAACTGACATTTTCAGCTAGATTCGCGTCTTCCCGGATTTGACATTACCGGTTTTGACTTTACCCTGGATTGACCAACTGACAGTGTGACGGGTGCTGTGCACAGACAGGACATGCTTACCCTTCCGGAGCACCTGATGTCACTCTTGTTTATTGAGAGTTCACACTGTTAGTGCTTTAGTTTTTTGTGTTGTATATGTAATGTTCGTGTGTTTTGTGGGCATGTGTTGTCTTTGGTCTTCCGTCTGTTGGTGTTCTTGCTCTTGCCTTGTCTCTGGAGTTTGAATTGTGTAATCTTGCGCTTTGTTCCTTCGGTATTCTAAAGCCGTTGTTTTCACCTTGAAAAAGTGACGATGGGGGTATCATAAGGGAACGTATGTGGACTTAGAACAAAATCCCTCGAAGAAACGTAGGTAGATTCAGAGCACATAACTTGGGTAGATGATGAACGCATGTTATCCAAATTCTTGAATACGATATGGGGATAGAAGTAGAACTCACTGTGCATTTTACAACATATGTATACAAAATATTCAGTATCATTTGTGAATAATTATATATTGATGCAAAAAATTGTATCATTTTTTATCACATTATATAATTCAAAATCCAAGTTTCGAGAAGTTTGCACTTGGTCTTGACATATTTTTTTTTACAACAAGGGATCTGTGAGCCCCTGCTCACTAGTAACACCCCAGCTCTCTACTTCCAGCATTTAATTACCTGACTAAGTTTGTCAACAAAATGTAGTCCACCACAAGTCTTAAAATTCGTGCCATAATATATAATGATTATACAAAACAAAAAATAAATTTCAAGTTTGTATCTTTACTCATTGCAAGGATAAAAAATCGTGACGATAGTTGTGATGGGCAGAAGGAATAATGAAAGATTGACCAAGTCAGTAACCAGGAAGTAATATCCCGACAGGCCTTAATATGGCATGACTATACAAAGCTTCTGACAAATTTCAAGTTTGTATCATTTAACAGAAATTAAATTTACAGTAACTTCGGTATTTTGTTATTTATTACCACTAGGTCGATGCCTCTGCTGGTGGACTGTTAGTCCCCGAGGGTATGCATCAACCCAGTAGCCAGTACTCTTGTGCTGGCCCGAAAACCGATTTGATATTGGAAAATTGCAATATCTAAATTTAAGATCATTTTGTTTAAAACTAAGGAGTATCTCCCTCTTGCAAAGCTCTGTCCGTAGATGAATTTTTTGGCTTTCCTATTTGGGTTCTTTTGGTAATTTGTTCTCTATCAGATTTTGCACTTGTTTCGGTATGTGAATTTCCAAATGTTTTGATTTTATCTGCACTGATGAGACATAAGTTGTCGAAATGCGGGGATTAAATTCACAGTAACTTCGGTATTTTGTTATTTAACATTGTAGAGAAAAGATTGACGAAAGTTCGTTCTGATGAAAAGAATGTATAATAAAAAATTAACTAATTTGGTGGAAATAATGTCCTGACGGGTCTGAAAATGCATCCTACAATATTGCATAACTAAACAAAGCTTCTACGAAAATGTCAAGTTTGTACAATTTACCATTGCAGAGAAAACGTGACGAAAGTTGTGACGGACATACGAGCTGTTGAAAAATTGACATCAAATTTGCAGATTTATTTATCAAAGAAATATCAAGCTTTATTATCCACTCATTGAAAATATAGATGCAGTCTAAATTTAGAGCCTTTTATAAATCATTTTTAACTTTGAAGAGTTGACGACGGGTGTATCATAAGAGAACGTATATGTGGACTTAGAACATGCATCTGGCTTGGGATCCCTCGAAGAGACGTGCGTAGAGTCAGAGCACATAACTTGGGTGGATGATAAACGCATGTTTTCCAAATTCTTTCATACGATATGTGAATAGAAGTAGCACTCACTGTACACTTCATTACATATGTATACAAAATTCAATCAATACCCAAAATATTCAGTATCATTTGTGACTATTTACATATTAATACAAAAAAGAATGTACCATTTTATCAGATTATATAATTCAAAAGTCAAGTTATGAGAAGTTTGCTTTTAGTCTTAACATTTTTTTACAGCAGGGGATCTGTGAACCCCTGCTCACTAGTAACACCCCAGCTCTCTACTTCCAGCATTTAATTACCTGACTAAGTTGGTCAACAAAATGTAGTCCACCATAAGTCTTAAAATTAGTCCCACAATATGGAATGAGTATACACGACTTATGAATAAATTTCAAGTTTGTATCTTTACTCATTGCAAGGAGAAAATCTTGACGATAGTTGTGATGGACAGAGGGAATAATGAAAAATTGACCAAGTCAGTAACCAGGAAGTAATATCCAGACAGGTCTGAAAATGCATCCCAAAATATGGCATGACAATACAAAGCTTCTGGCAAATTTCAAGTTTGTATCATTTACCATTGCAGAGAAAAGCTTGAGGAAAGTTCGTTGTGATGAACAGAAGGTACAGTATGATGAAAAATTGACCTAGTTGGTAAACATGAAGTAGTATCCTTACAGCCCACAATACCAGCTGTTGAAAAATTGATTATGCCGGTAAATAGAAAGTAGTATCCCGACGGGTCTGAAAATGCATCCAACAATATGGCATGACTATACAAAGCTTCTAAAAAAATATCAAGTTATATCATTTGCCCTTGCAGAGAAAATCTTGACGAAATTTGTGACGGACAGACGGAATGTTGAAAAATTGATTAAGCAGGAAGTAGTATCCCGACAGGTCTGACAAAATTTCAACCATCGCAGATCATTGTAGAGAATAGCTTGACGAAAGTTGTGACGGACGTACGGATGGTATATTGAAAAATTTGCCAAGTTGGTAAACAGGAAGTAGTATCCCGACAGGTCTGAAAATGCATCCCACATTATGGCATATTTATTTAAAGGTTCTGACAAAATTTTAAGTTTGTATCATTATCCATTGCAGAGAAAAAGCTTGACGAAATTTGTGACTGGCGGAATGACGGAAACAGGTGAAACAGTATACCTCTCCTCCTTCGGAGCAGGGGTATAAAATATTTTACGAAAGGATATGGAGTAAATGAACATGAGACCATAACACATATGTTAACTCCAACTGCAATAATTTTAATGAGCTGTATGGCCATTTCGGAAATTCATTCCTCATCAGCAGCACTAGAACCCAAACAAAGGCAATCCATAATTTCAAAAAGTGTTTAAAATGCATAAAACCAAACGAAATCCGAATAATCAGTAATATTAAATAAAGTTAAGGATAAAACTACGATGGAGGGAGTTAATCCTTAGGTTTTGGAATTTACATAAATTTAGATAATAGTAATTGGACAAAGTGTACAAACGAGGTATTATCTCATGTACAAGTACACCATATCTAAGAAAAATAAAGAGCATACATCTCTACAACGGGGAATTGTTTTACCAACTCCACACTGCAATAAAAGACAAACTCCTGTATTAAATATTTTACGAAAGGATATGGAGTAAATGAACATGAGACCATAACACATATGTTAACTCCAACTGCAATAATTTTAATGAGCTGTATGGCCATTTCGGAAATTCATTCCTCATCAGCAGCACTAGAACCCAAACAAAGGCAATCCATAATTTCAAAAAGTGTTTAAAATGCATAAAACCAAACGAAATCCGAATAATCAGTAATATTAAATAAAGTTAAGGATAAAACTACGATGGAGGGAGTTAATCCTTAGGTTTTAGAATTTACATAAATTTAGATAATAGTAATTGGACAAAGTGTACACACGAGGTATTATCTCATGTACAAGTACACCATATCTAAGAAAAATAAAGAGCATACATCTCTACCACGTTTTCCTGATTCGGTTGCCATATTTCTTTTCATTTACATAATATTGAGAAGTTATTCTCTATCTACTGCAAAATGATAATGAATCATCTTTTATTTTGCGATTCGTTGCATTTTTGTTTTCATATTTCACTACAAAATAACGAAAGCTTTATAACTAAGCCATTTAGCCAAAATCATGCATTTTTTTCTTCATATATTATATACTGCTCATCTAAAAACTAAGAATTATTCAAAATAATTTTAATTGTTGCAAAAAATCATTAAGTAACATAAATTTAGGCCAAATTATGTATCCTATATTTTCAAAAGAATATAAAGATGCGGTCATAGCTTTAAACTAAGTCTATGTCTTCCTGATTTTTTTTCAAGCTTCATCTAGGATTTCATCTTAAAGAAAGCTCAGTCTGATTATAAAAAAGATGTCATTTGAGGGTTTTGAATAGTAGTTTTTGGCTTTAAAATTCTTTAAAAAATATATACTGAGGTTTTGACTGAAAAATCAATGTCAGCTTAATTCTCCGGAGTACCCGATCTAGTTCTTATTTGTATGATGTTTGTTAGACCGTTCTGTATGTCTTCATTGTCTTAGTTATATGCTTTGTGACCCTCTTGTAGGCACCCTACTCTTGTCTTTTCATGTACATTTTTGTGCATGCAAGTTCATTGTTTGATCATAAAAAATTAGGATATAGTTTCCACAATCTAATTAAGATTAGATCTAACAATTGTTCTTTACAGTCACTGCATGGTAGATCTAACTACATCCCATTTTACTTTCAGTCTTATGACCTTTGACATCAACCAATCAGAATCCAGTCTTCTTGATTTTGAAGACATTAAGCTTTATGATAAAAGCCGAGGATTTCGAATGAATTATCAAATCAGAAAGCACGATGGGGTGTTGTTAGATCTCTTTCATGCAGTGACTCTAGGAAACAATTGGTAGATCTAATTTTAATTATATTGATAGTTTCCATTGTATATGTTTTATAAAGGGAGCCCTGAAAATTTCTGGAACGCTGTGGCAAAACAGCATGTCAGTACATGTTTGTAATTCGACGAGGTTTTCTCTCGTTTGGCTTTTTTAATGAATAAGTTATGATAAGAGAAGTACAAGAATATATAGTTACTTTCAGAGAGAACAAACAATGGTAAGACGTGTTTACTTCGAAAATGCCTAAAGATAATATTTAATATTTTACGGGAAAGGCCTGTATTTATTTTGCTTTTTTCATTTTAATTAGAAATCCAGATATCAGCCCCTTGTGGACAAAAATAAGTATCGGTGCATACTGTGATTCAAGATTCAATTTATTAATTTATTACTGCGATTCTCATCCTTTTACTGTTTACGCCATTTCTTTTTCTGTTCATTTTTTTTCCAAAACATGCGAGTTGAAAATGTGATTACATAAATATAAACATATCTTTATAACTCCTTCATGGAAAAAATATTAAAATGTTGTTACACTGTACACTACAGTTGGAAAAGGAATTATCGTAGGTACAAAATGTGTTTTTTTAGTTTCGAAGAAAAGAAGGCATAAAATAAATTCATGTTTTAGGACAATTCTATTTTTGACTCGAGGATTAAACACTAGGTAATGAAATAAGTAAATTAAATCCTCCTGTCAGTCATGTTCGTTTTACTATGTTCAGGAAACTTAAATGTCTGAGGCTTCTTATTTCAACTTTAAATGAAAATACCAGTTCTGATTAATTTTGAGACTCCTGTGCATTAGCTAGGTTAAGAGTAAACTCTTGTGTTATTTTAATCAACAGTTAGTCTGAAATTCGGAACTTTGGTTTAGGCCCTGTTCTATTTATTTCATGATCAAAGAGAATCAACTCTTATCAAATAGTGAGAATGCTGAATGGGTGAAACACGGCATACTATATAGTTTTTGGGCCATCTGCATTATGAAAATTCTGTAGTAATGAAGTCATAAGTCAGTAATGGAATGAATTTATTTTTATCATTTGTCATGTTAGATATTTTGTCACAATTTTGTTTAAAACGAGACAGCATCAGTAAGGTTCTTTCTTTTTAAAACTCTTTAAATTTAGGGAACGACCATTTGATTTCGGGGGCAGATTTTGTAAATAAATATCTTGGCCCAGATAAGTTGAAAATAAATAATCTTGCTTGGTTACACTTGAAAATAAATATTCAGTCCACTCCTGAACAGAGGCCAATATTGTTATATAAGAAAATAAATAATCTGGCCTCCAAATATTATGACCAGATTAAAGTTGAAAATAAATAATCTAACCTTTCCAAATTTGCCAGTAACCCCCCGCCCCCCTCAGAATCAAATAGTCGTCCCCTAAGATTATAATTTATTTAAATTGTTGCGGGCTATAGATGGATTGTTCACATCCAGACTGATTTTTTTTTTACTGTAAAATAAAAGTAAGAACAATGAATAATGTTCCACTTTTCTAAAATCAGTTAAATATTTAATGGCTGGCTGACGGTAAAATTAATTTTCAACATCATTTATTAGATCTTCCTACTAGTATTTTATCATCCTCCTTTGTGTATACACTAAAATTCCTCTGTATTCGCACAATCCATGACATATAGGTTTCTAATTCATGTGCTTAAAATTAGTAATTTAGGCATTGTTGTATGGTATAACTCTTTTGTAACTTAGTAAATTAACGAATGCTTACAACCAAATACGACATTTATTAATTAATTTCTAATTTAATGCTTCTTTTTTGGTATTTCCACCAACTGGTTTACCATTTTGACTACTGGTACTCGGTCTACAACTTGTTTCATACGTACAACTGGTACCTTTTTCTGTGTTATTACGGCAACCTTTCTCTTTTCCAGAATTGTTTTGTATCCAATGATTTTTCGTTTTGGTTTTCTTTTTCCATATGAAAATCGTGGGCCGTCATATTTATGACCTCTGATTGGTCCATACGATTCAATTCGGGGTTCATAAACGTTTCGCCCTTTGGGATTAAATAGCCCTGGTCCATGGCCATCATTGACAACAATTACACGGGGACCACGTTGATTCGACTTAAAATTAGGCCTAGATCCATATGATAGATCCCGTTCATAAGATGGTGCTTGGGCATAGGAGTTGTGTCCTCCAGTAATCTTTGGATCATACTTTCCTCCGGGTGGTAAAATCGGTAAACTTCCTTCTCCATGTAAATTTATTGGCTGAGCCGGAAGTATAACTGGTGGCTCTCTATTTGGACCAACAGGTTGGTGAAAGCTGTTGTGCTTAACATTGATGGGCCTTAGGTTCCCGAGGGTCTGGAAAGGAGTTATCAAAGTTCCACTGGCATCTTTAGAATTTCCTATGTTTTTGCCTCCCATCGCCATCGTTCCAACGACTACAAATGGTAAAAACCAAACTAGAGCAGCCATCATTTACACTAGCCCTGTAAATGAAAAGAAACGAGTATACATTTTTAATTTATTGAATTCTTGAGCTCATGTCTATACATATGATATATATATATTTTTTGTCTGTTTGATGAGAAGTGTATCTAGTTGAATGTTACCAAGTAGGTTTCTATTTGAAAAAAAACCTTGCTCCTTTATTCATCCAAGCTATTTTGTAAAGTGTATGTCGCTGTTAAATATATCTGAACTCGAGTAATGCATTTGGTTTCAGTTAAATATACATGTAATACACCCATACAGGATGTTTCATTTCGATAAAATTCAAAAACAGCTTGCCAAATATTGCTCGGTTCTATTCTAAATGAATAAATAGATAATTTTAACTTACCATTTAAAAAATTAGGCATAGCATTTTTCTTTGAAATGTGTAATTGATTTGCAAACTTTCAAATCATATGGTAAGCTGTTCCAAATTTGTGAGCCAGAATATAAAAAGAGTTTTTTTTTCTAAGAATTTGTTTTTGGTTTCGGTAAAGTGAAGATGCTGTTACTTTTGGAACGTAAATTCTTTATTTCTTCAGAAACCAAATTCAAGGCTAAAGACATATTTTATTTTCGATGAAATCATTATTCAGCTTTCTTCTTTAATATTTATAGACATCAGAAGGATATAGACACGGACTCTACCATTGAGGAAAGCCATGCTCCTGAAAAATCTGAATATGCCACCGATAAAGATTAAGTCTTGGTGTGACCACGGATGTAGTAGTAAATAAAGCGATTGATGAAAACCAATCCGAATACATACAAAAGGTTGATAAGCATTCTGACGCTTGTAAGGACAAGGATAAAATATGCGAACTTGTATATAAAGATGTGTTCCAGGATTTTACAGATACGATGAGAGATGCTAATCCCAGTGTTGTATTATGGAGAAATCATTTGAGAAACGACTTGGTGAATTAAAAGATCCAGAAGATGGCAGAAGAAGAAGATGGCTACGATTCTGATCGTATTTTAAGTATACAGTAGATAAAAGAAAAATCCTGGTACCTTTTAGCAACACCAGCAATATAGTGAAATTAGCACGTGACGTGACAAAGTAAAAATATCAGCGGTATTTTCATCACATTTGCAAATGAAAAAGCGCAAGAAATCAAACACAATAATACGCGGACATAGACATGGGTATGGGGAGTTTCCACCCTTGATTAAATGGTCAGAGAACAGTATCTATTAGACATGAAAGGGACTGATAAATACTGTAGGTTGATAAATGACATTTAACTATGGAACTAAATAGGGGAAGTCCTTCTGATATTAAGTTAACTGGAGTACTGAAAGTTTGTAGGTTTTGATATTTATTTTTTTTACTTTATATGCACCTCAGATGTGTTATCGTTTAGAAAAAGGTTGAAGATACTACTTTTTTCAAGGAGTCCGTTTTCATTTATTTTTGCTATTATTTCACACATATTTTTTTCCACAAAAAAATTCAATATTAGAATTCCATACTATTGTTTATATATTTTTATTTATCTTTTTTTTATTATTCTTCATCAACAATTAGTATTTAAATCTATTTACAGTCCTTTCAGTTTCAATTATAACAATAATATATTTTACATTACTTATGAAAAAACGATTGCATAACAAATATAACATGTTTTGCATTGTATTATTAAAACATAAATGAAAAGCAATATTTTTTGCAAAAAATGTTACTTTTCTAAAATTGTCTTATTTGTCTAGCCGAAACATTGTGTATTGATTTTTTGTTAAAAATACATGAAAAATACATGTACAAATTAGGCAACGATTCCACAAATTACCATAAAATGACATATTGATGGTCAAATGTGTATTGTTGAAGAAATAAAAGTTTCTAGGTGTTAGAACTTGACGAGTTTTATGTCCCATTATTGACATTAATATAGGTCTTAATATACAGAAACATGACCTATATCAAAATGTAATTATATGTGTACCCTTTAGTGATATCAATAATACAGAGGGAATATTTATGCTATTTATAGTGAACTGGTTACTATATCTGGTCGACAATTATTCCCAAGGTTTTCACTAAATCTGCATTACCAAGAAAATCCCACTAACCCAGTAAACCAGATAACTACACGATCGATAGCATTATCAAGTAATGCACATATTCATCTGTTCACTGAACAATACACGATCAATCTGTTTATGAAGTGGTCCACATATTCATCTTGAATACAGAGATATTCACTTATTAAGAAAATTCGATGGCATAGCAAAGTAGCTCAAAAATAAGTCTAGAATACATAGATTTTACTCACCAAGAAAACCAGAAAAATACAAGATCAATTGTAATACCAGGTCATTCAAAAGCCTTGAAAAAAAAGACAAATTTTGGAATCTGAGAAGTTCAATCTCACAAAAATAGTAATTCAGCAAACAATACGTCAGCATTTAACAAGTGTGGATCATATTGCAAGGCAATACCAAGTCCCCTGCCGGTAGAAGAAGGCTTTGTTACACTAGCAGAATATGTTTCCAAGTCAAAGGCCCATAACTCTGTCAAAAATCAGTGGACCAGAACCAAACTTAAACTTGGTCTGTAACTCATTAAGGTAAACTGGCATACAAAATATCAGATCAATACCAGCAACGTTTTAGCAAAAAGTGCGGAAAACTGACATTTTACTAAAATTTGTTAAGTCCAAGACCCATAATTCCGTCAAAAAACAGTGGACTGGGACTAAACTTAAACTTGATCTGGAACTCATTATGGTAGAATCACATACAAAATATCAGATCAATGCCTGCAACACTTTAGAAAAAAAAGTGTGGAAAACTGACATTTTACTAAAAGTTTCTAAGTCCAAGGCCCATAACTCCGTCAAAAATCAGTGGACTGGAACCAAACTTAAACTTTATCTGTAACTTATTAAGGTAGACTCACATACAACATATCAGATCAATACCTGCAACGGTTTAGAAAAAAAGTGCGGAAAACTATACCGGGACTGACGGACGGCCAGACGGACGGAGTGCAAACCTATAGTCCCCTTCGGCTTTCGCCGGTAGTGGGCTAATAACATATGTATGTATCTCATCCTTGACTCAATAGCAATCGAAATACATTCTACGAGTTTTAAAAACAAAAGTACTTTACAGGTTATATGATACTTGCATTCCGAAGCGGTGACCTCAATACCATTACTCATAACAGGATATTATCATCACGATTTTTCTTTCATAACAACATGTTATGAGATGTGATATTGGTGACCGTGACTACTGCACAGGAAAGAAATAAAGGCAAAACACATACAGATGAACAATAAGTACCCAAATTAAAACCATAGATATGATCGGGCGCACCGGAATAGTAAGCCTCTCCTGCTTCTTATAAGACATTCCGCCGTGTTGAACATGTCAAATCCGGTAGGGGAAACAACCATCTTTAAGGGAGACATCTCTTGTCATCTAGGAAACAGATATCAAAAAGCAGTCTACCAGATTGTGATGTCAACAGTCAAACTACTTCAACTAGACTTCAAGTTCTGGACAGCATAGCCTTAAACAGCCTATTTGTGAGCAACTAGGCGCTATCAGGGAAGTCACTGTATCGACCACTGGCCTTTTGGAATCAAACGATTGGGATACGTAAACTCTATATGCTGGTGATGTTGGTATGTTGTTATAAAGAAAAGTGAAGTTGACTATTGGAAATGTGAACTCATTATTGCTTTGTCATAATAGCTTAGTTTTAATTTACCTCGGTTGTCAACTACAAGATGAAGGTCAAGGAATATAGTCGATATGGAAGTGCCTGTAGTATCCGAATACAAATATTTTTGAAATTCCAATCAGTCTGAACTTAAATTTGCTACATCAAGTTATGATCAGTTATAAGAATATGAAAAGAAAGTTTTTTGTTTTTTCATGAAGGAGCACTTTTTCAATAGTTAAAATATCTTACCAGTCCTGGTTTTATATCCACTGTACTATTGCTATCGTTCTACACCTGACTGAAGACAATTTTACATGCTTGATAAAACTCATCAATATATGTCATTCTGTCGTTCATTTTTATCTACACTTGGTCACTTGTGGTGATTAACTTCCATTTGACATGTATGAAAAGCAACAAAAAAAATTTGGAGACCACAATGTAAACTTACTGATTGGAACAACTGCAGTAGAATACCACAGGAACAAGGAATGTGGTCATTTCATTTCATTTTGACTTTACATTCAGATCATATTGATTATTTGTATTTATCAGTTTTTAAATATCTTTGAGTTTATGGTCTTCCAACGTTTAGATTTTATCTGCACTGAAGAGACATAAGTTGTCGAAATGCGCATATGCAGAAATTAAATTCACAGTAACTTCGGTATTTAGTTATTCAAAATCCAGAGACATGGTAGAAAACGAGAACACAGAAAAAAGGCACGGACAAAACACGACATTCAGAACTAAGGCACTTATTGTGTAGACTCCCATGAAAAACAAAAGCGATTTCAGGTGCTCACAAAGGGTCATCTTCGCTAGCCAAGAGTTACGATCGCTCCTCTCGTCTTCATCCTTGGCGGATCGAGTCACATATTTTGAAACATCAGTTTAAAATTATCTCCCTTTGAAGTAAGAGTTTCAGTATGATTTATTGTAAAAATTAAAGATTATTTATTGCATCTAATACAAACAACAATTCACAATATATTAAACTACAAGGAAATAACTTTTCAAAAGTAAATAAATAATTAAATACCGAAGTTAGTGGTATCTAATTTCTGCATATGCGCATTTCGACAACTTATGTCTCTTCAGTGCAGATAAAATCTAAACATTTGGAAGACCATAAACTCAAAGATGTTTAAAACTGATAGAGAATAAATAACCAATATGATCTAAATGTAAACCCAAAATCAGCTAAGGACCGAGCTTTGCATGAGGGAGATACTCCTTAGTTTTCAACAAAATTTACAAAAAAATAGATATTGTAAGGTTCCAAATAGAATCGCCTTTCGGGTAAGCACCGAAGTACTGACTACTGGACTGGTGAATAAAATCGTTGGAATTTTGCAAAATAGAAAAATCACCAAAACACCATGATATCTTAAGTTTTATTGTTACGATATATATTTAAAATTTGAATGTAAGCAATTTGATTAGCTGCAGCGAAGAATAACTGCAATCAATCAAAAACGTGGATTTGAGGCTTCAGAAATCCAGCATGCCGAGTGCTCCGCAACTGGAGGGAACTACGAAACAAAGAAGAAGAAGAAGAGGAAAGGGGCGGATCGTAACACTTGATTAGCGAAGGTGACGAAGGGTAAGCATGTCCTGTCCCTCTATGAACCGTTAATATCTAATCCATGAAAGCGTGAAATCTAGCTGAAAATGTCCGTTTTCATTTGGGACACAGACACGTCATAGGTTGACACACACAGACACTTCATAGGTTTCAATGATGTCATGATGACGGCCATGGAATTTCTTGAGGGTTGTAAGTAACAAAGGCTGAACAAATGCCTTACTTAGCCGCTTCCGAGACATTATTTTTGCTATATTAAACAAATTGCTGTATAAACTACATGTTCGAAAGTGACGAATCAATTTCGATTAAAATATGTGTATCTGCGCGTTCTCCATTTTTGGTGCTGAAACATTGATGTATTTCATGAATTACTGATTTCAGTTTATTGTGATACTAACCGTTGCTAGAAGCAGTCTTGAACTTACTATGAGGTATGAGCAAAGCTCATTGTTGAAGGCCTCATGGTGACTTCAAGATGAAGAACAACAATAAAAGCGTTGTTCCTTTGCTTGTGTTTCACCATGTATTTGTAGAGACTTTGTCTCATGTGCATTTACTCCATATCCTTCTATTCACCATTGTATAAAAAGTAGAAAAATAAAAAAAAAAGTTTGTAAGCTATTTCAATGGGTGAGACTGGTTGAGGATAGTTGCTACAGGAGGCCTTTTTTGAAACCACATCTAATTGATGGCGCTAAAAGAGTAGGCATAATTACAGTTACTTTCAGGTCATCTCTGACTGCGGTTAATAAAGTAGTAAGGAAAGAGGTTTCATTTTTCACAATGGACTCAGTCCTGTTGCCAGCTGAATTTTACTGTTGTTATGATTGTTTTTTTGTTATTTATCACATTGGCTGTAGGGGAAGGTTTGGGCCCAATAAAACTAGTTTAACCCCGCTGCAGCAGGTTTGCGCCTGTCCTAAGTCAGGAAATTTATTAAGCCTTCGTGTGTCTTGTCTTTTTTCTAGTTAAGTTAACTTTATGTCTATAGGAGTCTAGGATGATGCTTATTTCGCTGAACTTGATTACTATTTATTCAGGGGCCGACTCCGACCTGCCGTTGGGTGTGGGGTTTTTACCACCGTTCATTGAAGATCTTATGGTGGCTTTGAGTTGTTATTACTCCCCTTTGGGTCGTTGTCTCTGAAACTGCGAGAACTAAATATACGGACAAAAACATGAAATCACAAGAGACTACTAACAGTTAACTGACATGCCAGCTCCAGACCCATCACCAACTGACAAAGTAAGTTATGTATCCTAAGTATACAGCTTCCACCAAGATCCCTTCCTGTGAGGAGTTTAGGATAATGATTTCATGGATATACCGGAATACATAACCCGTGTCCATTCAATACAGATTTTAGAAATTTAGAATGTGTTTAGTTAAATTGCAAAGACCCTATCAAAAAATCAAAAGTCTAATTTTAGATAGTCTACTCCCTCGACAGTGCAGATATTGGGAGTATAATTAGGTTTTTCCGTAGTGCGACAGTGTTTTACCAGCAGACTAGGTTCCTTGAGCTAGCCGGCAGTTAAGCGGCCGGCACTCTTTGATCCTTCCTTTTGAGTTACGTTTGTCACATTCCTTTCTTTTCAAGATAGCGGTCATAGTGTAAGTAGTCTACCTGTATTGGATTTTATTTGTATGTTTATTATACTGTGTGGAAACGGGACAGAGAAAAGGGAGGTTTGGGTACCCAAAAACGGGTTTAAGCCTACCGCTAGCTTTTGCTAGTGCTGGTACCAAGTCCGGCAATACTAAAGTTCCTACAGCTATTTATGTTTGTCTGTAGTCTATTTTGTAGTTTTTTATGTATTTCTTGTTGGTTGTGGCTTGTTATTGTAGATTTGGGTATTTACTGTTATCTTGTCTTTATAATTGCTGGTGAACTATCAAATCCCATTTACTTGATTAGGCAGTCGACATAATGTTTCATACTCACGCAAAATGGCATGGAAAAATATTTCATTGAGCCAACCCATTTTTTTTTTATGTGAAAAAAATATAACATTTAGTAACAATGTAGCTTATAGGATATTTTTCTTTCCTTTCCTATAAGTTTTACTTCATTGCTTTTAAATGCAAAACCTCTACATTTCAATGTTTGAGGATTACCTAATCTGTATTCATTTTGCTTTCGATGTGACTTGAAGAAGGCGTTGTTCTATTGTTTGTTTTTAACCATGTATTTTTAAAGACTTTGTCTCATGTGCATTTACCCCATATTATTTCAGTGTAAATACGTTGAACAAAAGATATCACAAATCTTGCTAAACCACATCATACATAAAACAAAAGTTAACGATGCACAATTAAATTATTGACTCGAAGAAGGTAACAAAGTATAGCAAACCAAACTTCAATGACTCCGGCTTGTCAACAAAAACATGATTCCAGTATTGATTTCTTTAGTTTTATATATTCTTAAACGTTCAAAAATAGAATGTGTAAGAAACAAATATATTTTGATACGACAACTGTTGCCATAGCAATCTTCACAAGTCAAATACCACTTTGTTTTACATGTTGTTTTATCAGTTCTTTTGAATAAATATTGTAAAATGGATCCGACCAGTGCTGCCGGAAGTCCGAGTACAGCATTGTTTTGGACACAGATCTAGTTATCAGCAGTTGGTATCATACTGAACACCATTTTTCTTTGGAGAGCTAACAGGAAAAAGGAGGCTGAAAATGATTCTACGATGTGGTTTGCCACCATTTGCAGAATTATTACCGGGACAGGAATCGCACTGCGAGCCTTGATTATATCGTATTCACAGAACATCTATCAGGATTTCTACAGATTTTTTGGTATGTATATGTAAAAAATACCTTATACAAAACAAAATCTTTTTATAAATCCAAAATTTATATGTAACATTATCTGTTTTTGCAAGTCGTTCGAAAATGAACGGAATCGAAATGAAACTGATTTAGATTTTGTAGATGGCCCTTTAAAACATTTTTAGAAGCAAGCAGAAAAAGAAAGTAACGAAATGTATGTTTTGCGATAAATATCTTTTATGTGGTTGTGTCATGTCCCCTTACCAAGTTCACAACCATTCAATTTTATTTTGTAATACGAATCAATTTTCTACAATTTTAGTGGTTTTTAACCGTATCGTATTGAATGTCTGGGTAAACAAAGAAATGATATGGAGTAAATGCGAATGAGACAAAGTCTGTACAAATACACGATAAAACCAAGAGATGGAGCGACGCTTTTATTGTGTTTGACCATTAGGCCTTCAACAATGAGTTTTGCTTATTTGCTTATATCTCAGAGTAGGTTCACGACGGCCCCTAGCATCGGTTTGAGAATACATTGGCAAATGAATACCAAAGCAAGAACGAGGAAAGAGGAAAGGAGAAGAATTCATTGCTAGATGTCGAGCAATGCTGTATCAATGTAACTTTACGTCATGAATGCGGGATTGTCAACAAACATAAAATGAAGTGGCAAAGTTTTTTCACAATCGTTGTTATCCTTTGCCCGACAAAAAGATCAAGAGAAGACAATCACAACATATAAACAACCACACTTCACTCATCGAGTCATGTATAATAAAATCATCAGATGTTGGCACTATACACAGTTGTTCTTGATAGTATGATTGTGTATCCATATGAAATATTCTCCCAAGAAAAAAGTACACAAAACCTGAAATATATATAAAGCATGCATTTCTTGCAAGAAATAAATATTATTAGGTTTCTAAATGTTTTAAATTTCTACGTGATACACTATTAAAGAAATTCACATTTCTTCGAGTCGTTTATACTTGGTTGGTGGTTATACCAACACAGATATTTAAGTGCAACACTACTTTACTTTAACTAAAACACACTTTCAGTTAGTCATAAATTGTTTTACATTCAACATAGTAGTAAAATGTCTTTCAGGTCCAATCGATCTTTTTGTGGATGGTATGTTTTTATTTGGAATCTTTTGATACGTAATGTTTCCCGCCACTCAGAGTTTAGAAGATGGCAAAAAAGTGTGCACTTACTACAAGATACTACATCCAGTAATGTCAAATTGAGTCTTTTTATTTCAACAACAATGGTAGCATTACTATCATTAGGATACGGTATAATTATAAGGCTACCAATGGACGGTCTTAACGGTAATCTTCATGTTGCAATGTATTCAATAAATGTGATTTCGAAACAGTTACCATTTGTCCTGATTCTTGTTGTCACTATAATGGGAACTGGAAAACTTGGTTACATTTTATATCAAAGAGGGCACATGGTTCATCCGGAGATGGCACCATCAGTCAATCGAAGAAGAGATGACAAGATTCTGAAGCAGTCTCTATTGGTACTGATATCCCAGTTGATAGTTTTCGTTGCACCTGCCTGTTTTGTATACTCAACTGAACTTGTTTACCGAATATTTGCGAAGAGTCGTTATCTCTTCGATACAGCAGCAAAACATACTGGCTGATGAGATGCATACTTGGTGTATTGAACCCAATGATCTTTGGGTCTCCACAACTTCAATACTGTACGTTAAATTTCAAAACACGTCAACATGTAGGAGAAGAAAGAGATGGAACCTCTGATCAAAGAACAACACCAGCTAAACAAAGTAGTGAATCAATTATGTCAATATCAGATCAAATAAGTCATGTCATTTCAACAGAGAAAATAATGTCACCCGGAGAACTGAAGCTATTTACTGTCACAAGTAACTCACCACAGTTGCAAATGTTCAATCCAAGCTTGTACAGTATGAGATCGCCCTTGCCATACACTCCAATGAGCTTTAAAAGCTTTAACTTTCAGCACCCTATCTCGCCACTTCAACTTGACAATGACCCACATAAATGGAGATCCCTTCTGCAGATGACAGATTTGGATGATATTTCAATGTTCAGTCCTACGTTAAATCGCAATAAACTATATAGAAAGGAAGGACTGGATGGAGTTGGATCAGTTTGTTCCAGTCCTTCGTCCTCGTAACCATGTTGTCAACTAAACTTATTAATCTGCAATATGTGTAAAAAAAGACAAAAAGACAGATGAAATGGTAAAATAATATAAAATTAGACAAGAAAGGAACAAATGACAATGTTTAATATTATTGCTTCCGTAATTTATTGTCAGCATATTACAAACAATTACAAACATGATTATATAGATAACGATGAAAGATTGAGATTTCCCAGTGAAAGAAAAGTGATAATTAACTGTGAAATTATTTTCCATAATTTCACTCTAGGAAGTGACGTCACAAAAGACGTTGTCAACGTTGTTGTTAACTAAACTTCACAGGGATTAATCTTAAAAACGTAGTTCATGAAATTAATCACCAACGGAACCATCAAATATGCGTGAAAATCTATATAATAAAAACTATAACTAATCCTTGATTCTGATTATCGAAAATATTCAACTCATGATCGAAAAACGCTGTAATTCACTCATGCGCTCCGCGCATTCGTGAATTACTGCGTTATTCGATCATTCGTTGAATATTTTGCGATAATCAGAATCTTGTATTAGTTATAGTATAATTATTATTATGAATTATTTTACAGATTGTCTCCTGTTACAAGTGAATATCAAACTTTATGCAAGGTAAACATTTGTATAGAAACATAGGGATTTATATTTCCCATTTTTGTAAACAATTGAAAGACGATGCAAGAAGACAAATGGCAGATCATCTGTAGCCCTTTATTGTTTTTCAGTTAACATTTTTTGATCTTATGGTTGTTTTTTTTTTTATTTTAATTATTATTTTTGTCTGTTGTTTAGCATCTTTTAAAAGAAATTTTAAGCACCAACTGAAAATAAAATGATCAGTTCATCATAGACATGTCCTTCATTTTTAAGTATTGCTTTCAATACCAAGTTTTTCTTAATAGTGGGAAGCAGTAATAAATTCGAGTATTCCACTATTGCCTTCACCAAAACTTACAGTTTTATTTTGTAGAGTTAAATCTGTATCCAATAAATCTTTTTCCCTTTATTCTGTGATTTGCGGTTATATTTGTTATTGTAGTTATTTATAATAAAATTTATCATATAGTACTTTATGTGTTGTGTGAATTAGGATGATCAGAATGACCGAACAGAACTGTCATAAACCTAGATCCAAAGGGCAAAAACACAAATCAGATGCAAAAATACCTGTCAGATTGCCAGTCACAAAGATCCTCATTTTGTACAGTCATTTCAAATAAATGGGGGAAAGTAGTGTCTTAGAATCTCATCAAACCATTCTCCTTTCTTCTGTAGTCCTATATTGACGTGTGCATTTGTTGTAATTGACCAAAAAATAATTCAATCCAATCTTTTATATCTTATTTTTCATACATATATAGTAGTGTTTAATATGGATATTTTACACATTTAAACAAACAATCTATTTTCGTATATTTTCGTATTTATAGATTTCAGGCCCACTTGTAAACCATTAATAGATTTTGTTTCCAAGAATAAATAGTAATCAATCAGAAATTTACACCTGCAAAATAAAAAATCGTCCAACAGTTTGAAAACACCAAATTATAAAATTGAAGATTTTAATTCAAGTTGTTCCCCTTTGATCAATATCATGAGCATGTGGTGTATCACTTTCAAAAACATTTCAGCCTGCAAATGACACAAAATCTGTCGGTGTTCATTTTTTGCGATCTTAATGAAATTTTCTTGCATAGATTACAGGGTACAGTTGAAACAGTAAAACCAATATAAGTGGCTGGATTTTGGTACCCTTAAGTTATTTAAGTACTATCATTTTTGTCCTACATGTGCATGGAATTAGTGGCAAGGATATTTGGAGTATACATTGAGAGGTAACTCCTTGCAACACGTGTGCAACATAACGAAGTTTACTGTTTATTATACAACTTCGGTATTTTAGTATCGTGAACGACAACGGTAGTAGAGTACCGAAGAAACAAGGGAAGTAATGGTTACAAAAATCAAATTCTAAAGACATAGCAAAAGCAGCAACTAAGAAAAACAAAGATAAAACAAGGGCGTGATAAGTAAGACTGTTATGCGTTGGGTGAAGCATGAATCAGTTTAGCATATACAATTGAGAGAAATTATATGGAAGCGTTCACCTGATCTCCTTTGACAAGTGAGACCGTTATGTGTTATGCGTTGGTTAATGTCAAAGGGGGATAACAGGAAACATCTGCAATGGCTGAAAATTACAATCACATGCCACAAATTGCCAGGGAACTACACAGGAAAAAACACAAATAAGACAAAAGACAAACGTAAACAACGATAGGAACTCGGGACACCCGGCTTTGGTACCGACACTAGCAAAAGCCAGAATCAGTTCAGCATATACAAATGTAAAAAATTATATAGACACATTCACATGAACTTCTTTGACAGATGAGGCCGTTATGCGTGGAGCATTGGGTGAAGCACGAATCAGTTCAGCATATACAACTGTGAAAAATTATCTGGACACGTTCACATCAACTTCTTTGACAAGTAAGACCGGTTTGCGTTGTGTGTTGGGTTGAGCATGAAGGATCCCTCATACTAGAAATGATACGTTCAAAAAAGTGAAATCGTACAAGTAAAGTCAGATGACGAAACACGTCAGTCATAAGATGCGATACTATTACATTGAGCTAATCTATGAACTCATAATGTCGACCATAGAATTTACGGACAATTACTGTTACTCGTTCTTGCACATATCATGCATATTCTGCTCTCTTCGATGTTTTCCAGTTTTTTTTATTGACCAACGAATTATTCCAGCCAAGAAAACAGAATTTTCAATCTTTTTATCTTGTATGTAATACAAATATGGAAGTTTTCAATAATATATGGACATATAATGACTAATAAGGACATTTCACACATTTGAACAAACAAATAAAAGTGACAACAAAAGTCTGAATCGATCAAAGGGAGAGACCATTAAGGAAAATCCGTATAACATTCGACAGAATCAGGGAAACACAATCCAACACAGAACATTTTTGGGAAGCCGTCATATTCCCGACTTGGAACGGGCATTTTATAAATAAAATGGTAGGTTAAACCAGGTTTAATGATGCATCAACCTCTCGCGTATATGACGACTAACTATAGCTTCTGTGTGCCCAAATTGTGTTAAATGTCAAAGCCATAATATTATATAATTCATTTTCTTGTGGTATTTCTCAATTTGACGTTTACTTGTAAACTAGACATTCATAAACATACTTAACATCAGAAGAAACGCACCGAATTTTAATGCTGCTCAGCTTCTGTAATATTAACACTTTTTTAATTCCTCATGTATTATATTAAATTTTAAAGGTCTATTTAAAACAAACAAGCCATTTTTTGTCAAAACAAATTTCATTATGAACCAGCAGCAACATTTTGTATGGAAAGTGTACGAAAACAAAAGTCCAAGAATTGCTTTCCTTAAAATGGCCTTGTTGTAAATTTTATTATCCAGAGTTACCAAAGCAGTAATTCCTGACCATTTCTTACAGTTAGTAGCACCAAGAGTTGAATTTTCTTTGTTTTGCATCATTTTTGCGTTTTTGGTGAAAAAGTGATTTTTTGAGAAATTAAAAATGAGATATCAAAATTCTTTCTTTTTTTTCAGAATTTTGTTAGAATGATTACAGCAACAACGTGTAAAAATTTCAACATGTTCTAACAAGTATTTGAAGAGATATTTGCTTTTGAATTTTAAGATACAAAGAAATACACGTTGGTGGTGCGCTTCTTTTGATGTTCAGTATGATTTTATTTTCCAAATCAAAAAAGTAATCAATCAGAAATTTACACTTGTTCAATTAAGAGTGTGTCCATCATTTGAAAACACTTAATTTTATAATGTCAATGAGTAAATTTTGATTTGCAGATTTTAATATTTGAGTTGTTCCCCTTTGATCAAGATATTAGGCATAAAGTGTATCATTTTCAAAAAGATGTGAAACCCTGCTTTTGCAACACGAAATGCCGAGCCTTCAAATTACTGTTATGATGAAATGCTGTAAAATTGAAGGGTAGGTCAAAATTTTCGCCATGACTCGTAGGTCATAATCTCTCTCGGCCATCCAACTTCTATGTATTTCGATGCTTTTTGCAATGTATCACTTGCCATCCATCATTACTGTATACTAGTAAGTAAGTATGTCACCTGCTATATGTAACATTAGGATGTTCTATAAAGTGTATCACTTGCCGATTAAAAAAACAAATTGGTGTATTACGTCATGAATCCACATTTTTTTTCAAAAATCAATTAATCAGGAAACAACAGAAACCACTAGATCTACTTTTTTTTCTTTTTTTTTTTTTTTTTTTTTTTTTTTTTTTTTTTTTTTGACTTACATCACGAAGTTGACGAAAATGGCATTTTACGACAAAAGGGACGATTTTAATTTCAAAATTATTAATTCCCCTAACATGGACAGTAATATTCCAGCTTGTCCTGCCTACGGAGTGTATGTTTCACAGCTGATCTAGCACAAATTTTAAAGACTTTCTCATAAGATATAGTTATCCTCGTGACCGCCTTATTAATCAAGGCTTAAAAAAAAATCCGTCTCATACGATCATTAGAAAAGTTCTTTAATAGAAATCAGTCCCTTGTGGAAAACTTTGATTAATGTTGGGACGATCATTTCTTTTGACTATCTGCGACCTTTCAATGGCAATTGCTGTTGAGTTGCTACCAGACACTACCACAATTGAAGGGCAGGTTTGGCAATCCATAAAACCGGTTTAACCCATCATTTCTTTCGAAATGCCTGTACCAAGTCCGGACCATTGCAGTAGACAATTTTCTCCTCTAATTATTTTTTTCTCGGTATTCATTTGCCGATGTGTTAGCAAAAGATACGTTATTGATTGACAGAACATCATCAGTATTTCTGTAAGTGAGATTGAAAGATCTAGCATCTTTTATCTTATTATCTTTTACGAGTCCCTGAAGAAATTCTCGTAAGAATATAAAAACAAGTCTGCGAGTTCAGGAGCATAATTAGTGTCCACCGCTATGCCAACTTTCTGTTGATGAATAGCACCACCAAATGTGACAAATTCATTATCAAATAGAAAATCTAGCACCTGATTTTCATCGTAGCATACTTTTCCTTTTAAATTGGTTTTGAAAAAAAATATGGATTAATAACCTAATAAAACATTTTTTAGTTGTTTTTATGATACCTTTGATTCGTGATTTTAGTTTTTTATTAGGAAGCATGGTGTTCAGTATGGAAAAATCAAACGTTTTCAGAGAATGTATTTGAGAAAATAAATTGGATCAAGGATTTTCTTCGAATTTTGAAGTATCCACATGTGTAAAACAACGGCAGTAGAATACCGAAGGAGCAAAGCACAAGATTACACAAATCAACGTCCAGAGACAAGGCAAAAGCAAGAACACGACAAATATTTGATATGAAACCTAAAGAAGGAAGGTCATGGATATTTTATTTGACAAGTAGCTATTGTGATGAAAATATGGAAAATTCAGATTATGATTTTAATTGTTTTTGTATGCAATAACCTGTTGTCTGTAATTAACCCGATTGTCTTCAAAGATAAAAAAATACCTCTGTAGAGGGATACTGTCATGTTGATTTATCTCATTTACTCCTCCAAGGATATCAGGAGAAATTGTTGAAATTACTTTTTGTTAACTGTATGGTCGCCATCACAAGTTGATTAACTATTATAATGAAACCGTCTCCAAAACTGCGACTCATGCTGCTCGACATCTAGTAATTTCGTTCATATCGTTGCTAGGGCCGTCCTTGGCGTAATGTGAGGTATGAGCAAAGCTCATTGTTGAAGGCCTGAATTTGACTTCACGGTGAAGAACAACAATAAAAGCGTTGTTCCATTGCTTGTTTTTACCATGTATTTGTAGAGTTTTTGTGTCATGTGCATTTACTCCATGTCCCTTTATTGATTATCTACATTTGACTAGATCTTGCACCGAGTCGTTTAATCTAAACAAACAGAACTGACAAAAGTTCCTGGCTCAAATTTTTACTTTAAGATAATATTTTTCATATTAACAATTAAGGGATATTGAGTAAATGCAAATGAGACAAAGTTTCTATAAATAGATGGTAAAGCTAAGCAATGGAACAACGCTTTTATTATTGTTCTTCATACGCATGCTAAACAGCTGACGTTTATCCTGTCGACTCACACAAGGAGTTCAAATGAGAATATCTTTACACTACACATCCTTTACTCTACTTTGTGATATGTACATATTTTGACTAGATTAAGTCTATTTTGTGATACTAGTATATACATATTTTGACTAGATTTAGTCTATTTTGTATTTTTTGTAGTGCAGTTCTCTTGTGGGTTGTGGCTTGTGATTGCAATTTTCGGGCCATTGTAGGTGTTTACTGTTATCTTGTCTCTATAATATGAAGGCAAGTACCTTACAGTGGAATTACCAGGTCAGAGTGACATCCACAAGAAGTTACATTCCCTCACAATTTTTGTGTGAAATTATATTACACTTACCTAATTTTTATTCTGTAAATAAACGACAATCGTCCAGCATTGACACTGAAGGTTTATCAAATACAGATGCTTCATTATATTCAGTAGAGTAAGCGCACTTTCTACATCAGTTTGTCAATTATTATATGCTTAAGGGGAAAATCCGATAAATCTGTTTATGAATAGCAATACAAGGCTATTTATCCAACCCGAAATTAATAGAACTAAAGAAGGGATTTTTTTTTGCAGTTGCCATAATTGTTCTTTTGTATGTGTATATATGCTTTTAATCAGTTCTTCATTTAGTAGGTGTAAATTTCTGATAGATTGCTTAAATTTTCTTGGAAATAAAAATTCATTTATGCAAGTATTGTTTTGTCAGTGAACCTAGAATTTATCAATACAAGAAAGAATGGGTGTATGCCAGTGTGATTTGTTCATATATTTATTGAACACTCCTTGATATATGAAAAGATAACACTAATATAGAGATTGAAAATATATTTTCTTTGTTTGCATAAATCGTGGGTTAAATAATTTACTTATATATGTCTTTCTGTTGATCGTGTCCCAAATGCTTTCGTTTGATCTGCACTGAAGAGACATAACTGACCATATGCAGAAATTAAATCTAAAGTAACATCGGTATTTAGTTTTTTGAAATGAAAACAAGCGTATGTATTGTACATTGCAGAGTAGAATAGTTTGATGACAGCCTATGACACTAACAGAGTTCAGATTTTGCAGATTTTATTACAAGTACAATGAAAATTACAACAAAAAACAAAATATAGATGTATTGTATATTGGATTAAGTCTATTTTAAAAAAAAAACATTGAAAATTTAATACTTTATCAACAATATTCCTAGTTCCTATTTCCTCTTAATGATATTTAGGCATCCAAATCTCAAAAATTACACATTTGTGCTTATGTCCTTTTCTTCAAAGGCTTTTAGTTGATCCGTACAAAATAGATAAACGTTGGCACTGTCAATACCGGAGTATTGGTATTAAGGATGTTCGCTGGTCAACTTTGAAGTAACAACGATTCCGATTAAATGTGATTTTTTGTTAGAAAATTGTAAGAGAAGTAATTTAAGTGAAAATAAAATTAATAGGTTACCGATGTAATTATTGAGATTCAAGTGTTTGAAAAAAAATGGCGGGAAACTGAACTCCTCTGCAATTTTCATAGGTTTAACATGACGAATGTTTATCCAATAATGAACGTGACAAAATAACACCAATTGAATAAAATTTTGTCAGAATGCTCCAATGAAATTATGGAAAAAATTATGGGGTCAACGGGCAAAAAGTTATTAAGCTTTTTAATGGATAAAACCAGAGAAGTCCGAAAATCTGACAGAAATACATAAACATAAACAGGAAATATCCTTAAAACAGATCTAAATAAAGGAGAAACACAAAAGACATACCTAGTATTTCAATGAATATTTTCGCACAAAAATATGTCTGCATTTATTAGGTTAAAAATGTTCAGGCTTTTTCCAGTGAATTTCAGTCTTTTAACAAAAATGAGAAATGTAAGTAAGCTTCTATAAATCTACTTTTTTCAGGAAAAAAAAATATATATATATATATATATATATATATATACGATTAAAACGACAAGCATAGCATATCTGGTAGCAATTACAACGTGGCAAGTTTTCCCGAATTCTTTAAAAAAAAATGAAATCTCATAAAATGGTTGCAATGTTTCATACATAAATATACGGTTTATGTCTAAGACACAATTTAAAACAGAAATTATTAATATTCTGTAAATATTTCACATTATTGGTAAAGCATAAAAATTATCCCAACTTGTTTGTCAAAATAAGTCTACAAGTGATACATGTACTCTCAATCTTACTTCTACAGTGTTATGTTATAACAAGGCATTTTTACTGTGCATTTCAATTAAAATCACATCTTTTTAAAAATATTGAGAAGTCATTTCTTATCGGATTTGGATGAAGTTTGTTTCAAAAAATTATAAATCATATAGGTTTTAATTGTTTATTTGTTCGATGTTTAATCATTTTAAAATTTTGCAATTTGATACAAATCGAGAGGAAGGTATTGTTACTTAGTGTTTAAATTGTGAGAAAATAAGAATGGGTATAGCAAAAAAATCGGCTAAATAAACAAATGAGATTTAAATAATTATCTGTCTTCTGAAACAAATTTCATCAAAATCTGACAAAGAGCAACTTCACAATACTTTTTTTAAAAGATGCGATTTTACATGTTGAATTATGACCTGTATATCTCATGAAAAGAAATTTGATATTCGTTTTCCTTTCAAGATATGTGTAATTTGAAATGTTTACAAATATTTGCGGTACGTTGGCAAATAAGTAAACGTAACTGTCAAGTAAACGGAAAATACGTTTTCTTTACTTTTCTTCTTTGTTTATATAACATTAATATTTAAGTTGCTGTTTTATCTGCTTTGCAATCCGTCAAATATTTAATCATTAATAGATTTGTTTCTTGGCTAGTAGAACTTGGAAGTAGAACTTGAGCCATTTGAACCAGCTCTTTTGAGGGTTGCCCTTGTGTATAGTTTGTTGAAATTTAGCGTTGGACTGAATACTGAAATATCATCCAAGTCTGTTATGTTCAAATGAGATTTCCATTTACGTTGGTCATTGTCAAGGTGCAGTGACGAGACAGGATGAAAGTTAAAACTATTAAAGCTTATTGGGGTGAATGGCAGGGGCGTTCTGATACTGTACACTCTCTGACTTAACATGTGTAGCTGTGGTGAGGTACTGGTGACACTAAATATCCTCAGATCTTCGGGAGACGTTTTCCTCTCTGTTGAAAGGACATGACTTAAATGATCTGATGTTGTCGTCTTTGATTCACACCTTTTTTTAGCAGGTGTTGTTCCTTTATCAAAGGTTCCACCTCTTTCTTCTCCCAGATTTTGACGTGTTTTAAAATCGAACCTACAGTATTCACCATGTGGTATCCCAAAGACCAGTGGATTCAATACACCAAGTATACACCTCACCAGCCAGTATGTCTCCTGTGTGGTATCGTAGAGATAACTACTCTGCTCAAAGGTCCTGCAAACAAGTTCTGTTGAGTATACAAAACAGCCAGGTGCAATGAAAACTATCAACTGGGATATCAGTACCAATAGAGACTGCTTCAGGATCTTGTCATCTCCTCTTCGGTTGACTGGTGATGCCATCTCCGGATGAACCATGTGTCTTCTGTTGTATAAAATGTAACCAACTTTTCCTATTGCCATTAAAGTAACAACAATGTTCAGGACAAATGGCAATTGTTTCGAAATCACATTTATCGAATACATTGCAACATCAAGATTGCCGTTAAGGTCATCCCTTGGTAGCCTGATGATTATACCGCATCCAAATGACAGCAATGCCACAATTGTTGTTGAAATAAAAACGCTCAGTTGGACATTGCTGGATTTAGAGACTATTTCTTGTAGCTGCATGCCCCTTTGCCATCTTTTTAACGATGAGAAGTGGGAAACATTCCGTATCAAAAGATTCCAAATAAACGTACTATCCGCAAAGAGGTCAAATGGACCTGAAATAAAAGTAAATTTCAGTGATAAATGATATCAAATTTACTTCGTATCTTAATATAATATTAAAAATAGTATACATTAAGAATTTTTTTTCGTAAAGATTTTAATAAAGTAATGTCGTGTCTGTAGTGATGAAAAAAGGTTTTTGTAGGTTAAACCATAATCTAAACTTTAAAAAATGGAACAAAATACTTTTTCATTTATTCTAATTGTAATGTTCACAGTCTAAATGTCGAGAGTAGAACACGTAAAACCTAAAAACATTCATGTAAACTTGGACAAAAAATCGATTAGCACCTAACCAAACAAGATCGTTTCTTTGTTAACGCAAAATTGATTCTTTTCGAACTGAGTAAGGAGCATAAACCATCTACTTAAAGAAGTTTTCTGCATATAATTTTCTTTATGTTTTTGTTTAACTCCACTTGGGATTGATATAAAAACTATGGCGTATTACAACAAATTGTCTTGTAAAGAAGGTATTTTCTATATTCATATACGTACCAAAAAATTTGAAGAAATCAAGGTAGATATTCTGTGTATACAATAGAATAATGGCCCTTAGTGCGATTCCTGTTCCAGTTACAATTTTGGAAATGGTGGCAAACAACAAGGTAGATCCTGAATTATTTTCAGCCTCCCTTTTCCTGTCGGCTCTCCACAGAAATATTACATTCAGTAGGATACCAGCTCCTGATAGCATAATCTGTGTCCAAAATATTACTGTGCTAGAACCTTCAGTGGCACTCGTCGGATCCATTTCACAACGTGTACACGGATGAACTGACAAAACATTATATATAACAAAGGGGTATAAGACGTATCACGATTGTTATAGCAACCGTTGTCAAGGATATGTGTTGACATCAATCAAAATGTGTTTCTAACACTTTCTGTTTTAGAACTTATGTTCAAAAACAAATGAGACTGAGAAAAATCAATACTAGAGCCAATCTTATTTTGCAGTTTTGGAATCTCTGAAGTTTGTTTTGCTTTACTTTGCCTTGACTTGAAATATTTAAAAACTGATGTGGTATTTTGTTATTTCATTACTATACCAAAATCTCCTGCATGTTGTTTATTCTACCACATGGTAACTTCTGTTAATAAGGCGATTGAGTGTAATTTTTGCCTCTGTATGTTCATGTACAAGAAGTATAAAATTAACTATTGTATTTAGTTAATGTACAAAATTTATTATATTTTACTGTGTCTCATTGTTTTTTTCCTGAGTAATTGAAACACGTGTTGTTGCGGAAGAAAATGATAAGTTCTGTTTAAGTGACAATTTTTATGTATATTTCTGTAGCAAAACAAAAGCAAATCTTGTTGCTTGTTTTCCGTTGATTAATACAGAGGCATTATTAAAAAAATAGCTGAAGTTTTTGCAACACATACTCCAATTTTACGAGTCTATCTTTCCATCCAGTAATAGATAAGATTTTGAAATTCTTTTTTTTTTTTGTGTTTAACAGGTTATAATTTGTTTTGTAGAATGTTATGACAAACGTTATGATTTTGACTATCTAATAGTGAACTTTGGATTTTTGAGAAGAAAAATCCACATCTCCAGTATACGGAGTTTACATTTCATAGCTTACTCGCTACTCTCGTTCATACAATGTTTACGTCGATTTCGTCAACAGAGAGAAAAAAGAAGCGAAACGGAGAATGTGTCAAAGAGAGAATATACTTTCTCGAAATTTACTTAGCAAGGGTTATGATCACCCCTGTTACTATTGTCACTCAAAAAGTTTTATAATCGTCATTGCGATTGGACGGGATTGTTACATTGTGTCCATAGCAAAAATGAAGATGGATATCATTCAACAGATTTATAACTGGATTGACAAATACTAAATTGACACACTGGACTTTTACTTACAGTGTGACAGAGCACCTGATCACATTCCACCGGATTCTTACTTACAGTGTGACAGAGCACCTGATCACATTCCACCGGACCCTTACTTACAGTGTGACAGAGCACCTGATCACATTCCACCGGAATCTTACTTACAGTGTGACAGAGCACCTGATGACATTCCACCGGACTCTTACTTACAGTGTGACAGAGCACCTGATGACATTCCACAGGACTTTTACTTGCAGTGTGACAGAGCACCTGATGACATTCCACCGGACTCTTACTTACAGTGTGACAGAGCACCTGATGACATTCCACCGGACTCTTACAGTGTGACAGATCACCTGATGACATTCCACCGGACTCTTACTTACAGTGTGACAGACCACCTCATGACATTCCACCGGACTCTTACTTACAGTGTGACAGATCACCTGATGACATCCCACCGGACTCTTACTTACAGTGTGAATCGTAATCATTGATTGGTGAGCTTTGAGCTTGACCTTTTTTCCTCAAGGTCAGAATATTGATTTTCTAATGACAAGTTGTGTGCGGGCTATAACTTTTTTGTCTTTTGAGCTTGGCTTTTGATGTTTAGCAAATAGATATATCACTTCAAGACTATAGGTGTCATGAACGGAATTGGTGTAACTTTGACCTTGACCATTTTTCTCGAGGTCAGGTTTATTGACTTCTTGATGACAAGTTGTTTCCAAGCTATTACCTTTTCATCTTTTGAAGTATACGTTTGATATTCAATATGAAGATAGATCTCTTCGACGGCATGGGTCTATACCATGGTTCGAAACCCTTGACATTAAATTTTGTTCTCAAGGTCAGATTATTGCTTTCTTTAAAACAAAGTCTTGTACAGACAATAACTTTTTTGTCTTTTGAGATGGGTTTTGTATTTGGCATGAGCATTTATAGGTTCAAGTCGAAGGGTCATATATCAATGTTGGTGACCCTAAATTTTTCCTCAATCAATCCTCTGCAATGGTAAATGATACCAACTCTTTTGTCAAACCTTGAATAGTCATTTCATTGATTGATATATTTTCAAACATATTGGTATTACATTCTGTTTACTTCTTGATAATTATGATTGTGCCCAGACTTGTGTTTTGTCCACACTTGAATTGTGTCCACACACTTAAATGAATTCTTATTTAACAAAGAAAACTTTCTTTAAGCCCTCTTATTGAGTTAGTTGGCTTTTTTAAAATGTATTTCACGTTTTACACATAGAACTTCATTGATTTGTAACCATGCAAACATCGGTCCAGATATCATAACTCTAAAAGGAAATTATATCGATTGTTGTTCTATTTTTAGATAAATATGAATATGTAATTGTCTTCTAACATTTTTAAGCTCAAACATTTGTAGAAATTTACATTTAAATTTTAGTTGAATGCGTTAGTAGATTCGAGGTGTTAAATTGTCTTATTTTGACCACCATATTGAAAATGGCTGTCACGTGATCAAGTCACGTGATATCGATTTCATATGATAACGAGTATGCCCTATATATATAGGGCACTTCAAATATTAATATATTAATCAGGTATTTTATGGGCCGAAAAACGGCCTTATAGCAACCCCTCCTATCTAAAATTTGTATTGCATGGACATGGGTTATGTATTCCGGTATATGCATGAAATCATTATGCTAAACTCCTCACAGGAAGGGATCTTGGTGGAAGCTGTATACTGAGGGTACATAACTTACTTTGTCGGCTGGTAATGGGTCTGGAGCTGGCATGTCAGTTAACTGATAGTAGTCTCTTGTGATTTCATGTTTATGTCCGTATATTTAGTTCTTTCAGTTTCATTTTTCACAATTGACTCAGTCCTGTTGCCAACTGAATTTTACTGTTGTTACAATTGTTTTTGATTTATCACATTGGCTACAGGGGGAAGGTTTGGGCCCAATAAAACTAGTTTAACCCAATCGCATCAGCTTTGCGCCTGTCCTAAGACAGGAAATTTATTAAGCCTTTGTATGTCTTGTCTTTTTTCTAGTTAAATTTACTTTATGTCTATAGGAGTCTAGGATGATGTTTATTTCGCTGGGCTTGATTGCTCTTTATTCAGGGGTCGACTCCAACCTGCCGTTGGGTGTGGGGTTTTCTCACCGTTCATTGAAGATCTTATGGTGGCTTTGAGTTGTTATTACTCCCCTTTGGGTCGTTGTCTTTTTGACACATTCCCCGTTTCCCTCCTTTTTCTATTAGACGGGGAATTTATAAAAGTGTATATGTTTGTGTTTTTTTAGGGTGTGTTTGTTTTCCTGGCAGTATTTGCAGTTTCTAAATCGGTTTATAGTCAATAATGATGGTCTATATAAGTCTTTTCTGTACTAATACACTTGTTAGGGACCAACCATATAACTTGAAAAGGGGGCATGTTTTTTTTCCCAAAAAAATATTTTGGAGGTGATTTTATGTGAAAAAAAAATATTTTGGCACCCAAAATGAGGGATAAAATATGGTGAATGAGACTTTCTGTCCAAAAAAATAATGTTAATTTTGAAAAAAAAAATATTTGTTAATGCATGTGAAAAAAAGAAAATATTTTTTTTTCTGTCCAGAAAAAAAAAACATAACCCCCCCCCCTGTTCAAGTTGAATGGTCGTTCCCTTAGTGGGAGTAACCACTTACAAGTACACTATACCATTTCATTTCTTTTCTAAGAGTATTAGATAACCAAAGTTAGTGTAAAACAACGGCAGTAGAATACCGAAGGAACAAAGCACAAGATTACACAAATCAAAGTCCAGAGACAAGGCAAAAGCAAGAACACCAAAAGACGGAAGACCAAAATTAAAATTAAAAGTAAAATTAGTTCATGCAACCATAAATAAACCATAACAAAAAGGCATGAAAATATGAAAATTGTGAAAAGCCAAAAATTGCTAACGACAGAGCTATGAACGAGGGAGTTTCAAGAAAAAATTTCTAAAATTTTGATGCCATTTTGTAATGCTTGAATTGCAAACGGAAAGTTAAAAGAAACATCAAAAATGGACGACAATCTCAATTACATGTCTCCTAGCATTTACACAAGATAATACCAATAAAAAGACAAAAGTAAACAACGATGGGAACAAGTATGTATTCATTTGTTCTTCAAGAATCTTATGAAATTATTCAACATCTCAGGTAAA
>MJUU01052275.1:107413-118656 GCA_002080025.1 Modiolus philippinarum
AGGATTGTGATAGAATAGACATTTTTCAGCAGATAACGAGTAAATTACTGAATTGACAACCACCGACTATGTCTAAACTGACGTGTGATTGCCAGTGAGACAGGTGCCACGCGTGACACAGTTATTTGTTACCTTTCCGAAACATCGGATAATACTCCCTGCTTTTAGTGTTGTGTTTCAGTGTTGTTTCGATATCCCATTGTTAGATTGATTTTATCAGGTGCTTTTTCAAATTTTTAGTTTGGCATGTAGTTCTGTTTGGGGTTATAATTGGAGTACACATTAATGGGTTTTTATTTGGCTTTGTCTTATTACCAATAAGTCGACCAAACATATCTTTCACCAACTTGTTTCATCTGGCTGTGTGACGGGTGCTACAAAAACAAAAGATTATGCGTCTTCTTCCACAACTATTGATAATATCTCCAATTTTTGTGTGTTCACACTTCCGGTACATTTTGTTTTATTTCTCCATTAATTTTCAGTATGTGTTGAACCCGTGTTTCTGTGTGTTTGGATTTTTTAATTTTCAATTTTCCACTTTCCACTGTTGCTTTGGTATGATTCTCTCCGTCTGTTTTCATCCCTCAAACACGATCCAGCAAACAATAGGCATTTAGTAGGAAATCAAAGCATGTTTCAAATAAAATTTGTAAAAGTCAATTTACAGTATTCATTTTATATCAAGGAAAGTTTTATCTGTTTTCAAGTACATTTTTTAAATGTATAGCCAATCTGAAGGTGGACAGAAAATATGGACGTTATAGTTCGTATATTGAGAATCTGTTTTTGATCCTTCCTAAAAGATGACATGTGTTACATTAATCAATATGCAGTGTCTTTGGTCCCTATTTTAAAAATGTGTTTATGTCCTGTCTTTGCTAAAAGTAATTTGATTGTATCATTAAATTTTCTTTACCACTAAGAAACAGAAATTACTACAACTTCCGCATTTTGTTACCTTACACACTTAAATGCGTGATAAAATGTAATTAAGCATTTAATTATGATAACTTTATTGCATAATTATACCCTTAAGGGTTAAAGCAATACAAAAGCGAACACATACATGATATATACAATATATAATATTACAATATACAGAAAATTGTAACGATAACTCTCTGACCGGTGTGGACCCTATATCAATTCCACAGATTGTTTCAAAAAGGTACAAACTACCGGTAAAAGGGTTGAATTAGGGTTTAAAATGAAGTAAATTTTTTCAAATGAGTTAAAGTTTTTGAAAATTGGGAAATTTCAATGTATAATTTTGAATAATTCCAATCTTTTCTGTTCATTAACTTTACAGTTTAGTAAAAAATGGGATTCATCTTCAATCACTCTACAAGTATTGCATAATCTCTATTCACGGGGAATATTTTTGTAACGACCAGTTTCAATTTGTAGACTATGGTCGCTCAAACGAAATTTTGTTAAAATTTGTCTATTTTTAAATGACAGTTATGATAAATATTTTTCAAAACCTATATCTAATTTTAGTTTACTATATAAAAATAATTTTGATTCATCAGTAAATGATGAAATTTTTTCTTTAAGTTTGTTGGCATATTTTTCAGTAACTGTTTTTTTAAACTGTGTTTTTATGGAATATTTTATATTTTTAAATGTTTTGTTTATATTGGAATAGATATCAATATCTAGATCAAATTCATTAAATATATTATTTATACAAGTATACCAAGAGTAAATACTTTCTTCGTGCAGGTTTTTATTTACTCTTAGTGCTTCTGTAACAAGGGGGTTTATATTATTTGTATTTATTCGGGAAAAATAAATCATTGTTTGGGTTTTGATGAACAATGATAATGGAAATCGTCCTAACTCTGAATTTGACGCAATATTACTTGCTGTTTTTTTTTAAGTCCTAAAATGGTTTTACAATACTTAGTATGAATTTTTTCGTATTGTGATCTATAATCAAATGATAATTCATCACAAGTTTTATTATTTTTCTCTGCCCGAAGAAGGGCTCTATATAAAGGGAGATATTCATCCATAAACCAAATTTCACAGTTGTAAAGTAAGACAGGTCGAATAAGAATTCAAATAGTTTACAAGAAAGGTCGACAGGTAAATGTTCAAAATTTGAAAATAATTTTCTCAGAGAAAATAAAACTTTAAGACCTTTTTTTGCTAGTTCGTGTATGCATTCTTTGAACTGACCTTTAAAATTTATAGTATTTCCTAAATAATTATATTCTTTTACTTCTGTAAGTGGTTTATTGTCATAGAAAAGAGTTGGAGTAGCAAAATATTTTTTTTGGAATGTGAGAACTTTTGATTTTTTTACATTAACTGTTAGTTGCCAGTCATAGCAATACATTTTTAATTTATTTAAAGCATTCTGTAATCCTGTATGAGAGTCTGAAAAAAATATCAAGTATTTAATGCATGTGGTATTTCTCTTAAGTGCAGATCAAATCAATACATTTGGAAATCTATAAATCGAAATATGTGTGAAAGCTGACAGAGAACAAAATACCAAGAGGAGCTTAATAGAAAATCCGAAATCAGTTAAGGACAGAGTTATCCAAGAGCGAGATACTCATTTGTTTTTAAAATGATAAAATGAATACCCTCGGGGACTACATGTAACAGTTCACCAGCAGTGGCATCGGGTCAGTGGTAATTAAGAACAAAATACCGAAGTAACTGTGATTTAAGTTCATTCCGACAACTTATGACTCTTCAGTGAAAAAAAATTTGTATTCCCAAATATAAAAAAAAATATGCCTTAGCCCGGGGTGCATTAGTTTAGGGGCCCATATCATATTCGTCTAATATTCTTACTGTTGTAAATCTAGAACTCTAATCTTTACCCTATTTCTAACCCTAACCCAAAACCTTAACCATATAACCCTTACCTTAAATAACCAATGCAAATATGAGAAAATCACCACCTAAAGCAGTTGGATTACTAAAGTTAACTAAGGCTAATAAATAAATAGCCTGAGAATTATGCATGATACATTTTTATTGAACAATCCCTAAAACTATACTACTAATATTTACTGACATGAAAAAACATTCGTCATAAACAAATCATACATTATAAAATGTTAGTTTGTTTTGTTCACTGATGCATTGGTCTATAAATATACTATACAACTCCCCCTGTTAAAGTTGTTTATAATAAAATCATGGAACGTTTTTTTTTTTAATTTTCTTATTTTATTTTTTTTTTTTCACTTGACTTTGTTTCTGCACTTCAAATTGTTCTGTAATACAGGCAAAGTAATACTGGCCGCAAGACAAGTTATTCTCAAAATGGACTTGAGTGAGCTGACCCTACTCTAGGCAGCTTTTCATTTGAATAGATTCTATTGAGAATAGACGTAGGGCTGAACATTGAATTATCCTTATCCAAATCATTCATGGTCAGAAGGGATTTCACTTTTCTTCTGTCTTTCTCAGCTTTTAACGGTGAGACAGGGTGCTCTGAATGGAAACTACGCAGGCTTTTTGGAGAGTACTGCAATGGTGATACCAAAGACTGGAGACTATGCAAGCTTTGATTAAATTTAGGAGAGTCTGGTGAATTACTGCAAATAGAAAATATTTTCAGAGCTTCAGGTGACATTTCCTTATTCGCTGAAAGAGCAGCTGTCATGTCGGATTCAAATTTGTGCTTCGTATATGTTGATCCTTGATCACAGGTTTCCTCCACTGCGTCTCCCAGATGTTGCCGTGTTTTGAAACTGAAAGTACAGGTTCCACGTTTTGGTGGTCCGAAGACTATTGGGTTTAACACGCAAAGTATACATCTCATTAGCCAGTACGTCTCTTTTGTTATGTCGTAGATATATCTATCATCATCAAATGTTCTGTAAAAAAGTTCGTTTGTGTATACAAAGCAACCGGGTGTAACGAAAACTACGAACTGGCATATCAGTTCCAAAACAAATTGCCTCAGGATTTCATTATTTTCTCTTTGTTCTGCTTCTGATGCCATCTCCGAATGAACGATGTGTTTTCGTTTGTATAATATACAGCCAAATTTTAAGCTTGCCAAGATGGTGACAACCATGTTTATGACAAATGGCAACTGTTTCGAAATCCCATTTATGGAATAAATGGCAATATCAAGATTACCGTGAATTTCATCCCTGGGTAGCCTGATAATTATACCATATCCGAAAGATAATAATGCTACAATTGTCGTTGTTAATATCAGACTCTTTATTTTGCCGGAATTAGCGTTCGTATCCTGTCGTAATTGCACACCAGTCTGCAACCTTTTCAGCTCTGAGAAGTGCCAAACATTCCGGATCAAAATATTCCAAATAAACATACCATCTACAAAGATATCGGCTGCACCTGAAAGAAATGTATAAATCAATAATAAATTCATTTTTTAGATTTAGTTTTCAAATTATTTCTTATTGGCATTATCGGTTTTGATTATACCTCAGTTTAACGCACTGACACTGTAACCAGCAACTCACACTTACCCTTCCGGAGAACCTGATGCTATTTTCGGGTTTCGAGAGTATTAATAAATTACTGAGGAATCAGTATATTTAAAAATGAATTATCTGTATTTTTAAATGTTAATACATGAAAAAGAAAATTTCGAGAAGATTTCATACATAAAATATAGTGATATTCACTTGGTAAACCTTCACAACAAATAGGATAGGGATAAAACCAAAAGAAAAACTGAACACAATCACAACCAATAACAAAATACCGAGGTTACTGTTAATTTAGGTTCTGCATATGCGCATTTCGACAACTTATGTCTCTTCAGTGCAGATCAAATCAAAATATTTGGAAGTCCATAAACCGAAATATGCCGTGTAAAACTGATAGAGAACGGATAACCAATAAGATCTAAATAGCAAAGCCAAAATCAGCTAAGGACAGAGCTATGCAAGAGGGAGATATTCCTTAGTTTTAAGCAAAATTTACTTAAATTTAGATATTGCATATTTCAAAATAAATTCGGTTTTCGGGTCAGCACCGAAATACTGGCTACTGGGTTGGTGAATACCCTCGGGGACTAACAGTCCACCAGCAGTGGCATCGGCCCAGTTGTAACAAATAACAAAATACTGAGGTTACTGTAAAATTAGGTTCTGCATATGCGCATTTCGACAACTTATGTCTCTTCAGTGCAGATAAAATCGAATATTAAGTAGTGTTTGCTTGTGACAACGTTAAAATCCCAATAACATAACCTGTATCAAAATATTTGATGCATTAAATGTAGATCGTTTTGTTTTGCTTTATAATTGTGTCAAACTCTGGTTTTTTTTTGTTTTTTTTTCTCTGACAATCCGAAAATTTTTAACAACAATGATAATTCTTCCTTATCCTATTTACAAAATTTTCATTTGAAACATTATGATGGATCATGCTGTTTCATTTTATCTTTTATTTATTTATTTTTAAGTACTTGCGAAAATCAAGCTCATGAAAATGATTTATACCAAGATATTCTACATATACATACCAAATATTCTGTAGAAATTCGGATAGATGTTCTGTGCATACAATATAATCAAGGTTCGTAGTGCCATTCCTACCCCGGTAACAATTTTGCAAATGGTAGCAAACAACAGAGTAGAATCTAAATTATTCTCAGCCTCCCTTTTCCTGTCGGCTCTCCACAAAAATATTATGTTCAGTAGGATACCAGCTCCTGATAATAAGATCTGTGTCCAAAATATTTTTGTACTCAAACTTTCAGTACCATCCGTCGGGTCCATCTCAGAATGTCTACTAAGACGTATGACAAAACAACTTGACGTGTAACTAAATCTATGGAGTCTGTCATGGCAACTGTTGTCAAGAAAATGTGTGAATATCAAACAAGGTTTGTTTCTAACACATTCCTTTTAAGGAAATATGCTGTTAAAATAGAAGAGGCTACTAAAATCAAATAAGGAATTGTTTACTTATTTTCGTGAATTTCATAACTTTGAAATGGAAAATCTATCATCTTGAAAACCAGAAAAGGGGTGAATAATAGTACAATGTATGTAAATAACGAAATAACGAAGTTAGTGTAAACTAAGTTTCTGTATAAGTGTCGTCAGTGCAGAGCAAATCAAAATATTTGGAAGGCCATTAACCAAAAATGCTTTAAGTTTGATAGAGAACAAATAACAAAAAGATAAAAAAAAAATTGCAAGCAAAATTCAGCTAAAGACGAAGCTATTCATTAGGGAGATACTCCTAAATTTTATGCATTTTTCTAAATATTATATATTGCAAGTTTCAAGATAAAATAGATTTTCGGATCAGCTCCGAAGTACCAACTACTGGGTTGGTGAATTCTTTCGGAGACTAATATTCCACTATCTTTTCTGGGGTAATGAATGCTTGTATGTTGTTGATGTGTCATAAACATAAATGAATATTTATCCGTCCAGTATTGTGTTGTTAGAATTATAAAAACTTAACATTGATATTTTTTAATAAATCATTGAAATTTCATTTGTATAACCTTAAAACTTATTTTATATTATAAATCATTGAAACTTTTATGGTTTAACCTTAAAACTGATAATTTTATGAAATATTGCAGCTTTTCACTGTATTAGCTTAAAATTGACAATTTTATGAAGTCTTGAATCGTTTATTGTATAAGCTTAAAAAAATAAAAGTGACAACAAAAGTCCGAATCATCAAATAACTAAATACCGCAGTCACTGTAAATTTACTTTCTGCATATGCGCATTTCGACAACTTATGTCTCATCAGTGCAGATTAAATCAAAACACTTGGAAATCCATGAACCGAAATATGTGTAAACGCTGATAGAGAACAAATCACCAACAGGATCTAAATAGGAAAGCCAAAACCAGCTAAGGACAGAGCTATGCAAGAGGGAGATACTCCTTAGGTTTGAACAAAATTTTCTTAAATTTAGATATTGCAAATTTTCAGATATAATCGGTTTTCGGACCAGCACCGAAGAACTGGCTACTGGGTTGATGAATACCCTCTGGGACTAACAGTCCACCAGCAGTGGCATCGACCCAGTGGTAACAAATAGCTAAATACCGAAGTCACTGTAAATTTACTTTCTGCATATGCGCATTTCGACAACTTATGTCTCATCAGTGCAGATTAAATCAAAACACTTGGAAATCAATGAACCGAAATATGTGTAAACGCTGATAGAGAACAAATCACCAACAGGATCTAAATAGGAAAGCCAAAACCAGCTAAGGACAGAGCTATGCAAGAGGGAGATACTCCTTAGGTTTGAACAAAATTTTCTTTAATTAAGATATTGCAAATTTTCAGATATAATCGGTTTTCGGGCCAGCACCGAAGTACTGGCTACTGGGTTGGTGAATACCCTTGGGGACTAACAGTCCACCAGCAGTGGCATCGACCCAGTGGTAACAAATAACTAAATACCGAAGTCAAGGGAGAGACCAGTAAGGAAAATCCGTTAAACATTGGACTGAATCAGGGAAACACAATCCAACACAGAACATTTTTGGCAAGCCGTCATATTCCCGACTTGGAAGGGGCATTTTATAAATAAAATGGTGGGTTAAACCAGGTTTAATGATGCATTAAAACTTTTCTTGTATTGTTTTAAAACTGATAATCTTTATGATTTATTATAAATAAAATACGTGTCCAGATCTATCCAAGCAAAATCAGAAGTTAACCCTGTATCCTTTAAATAGATCTGCATGAAGTAACATTTATATTAAAAGCAGAGGATTTCAAGTATATTGTGCTTATTTATTACCATATGGTTTCTTTGAGTTTTTTTCCTAGGAAGATTCTCGTAATAAATAAGGTTCATATATCATTTCTTTTAGCAATGAAATATTTGTCAAGAGCAAATCCTTGAACATAGGTTAAATTATTCATGTGTCTATTTCATTTTATTACATGCATGTGTAACTATTCAGATATACTTTACAAAAAAGGAAAAAGTATATCCCAATGGTGTATGTATTATATATACTATCCGTGTTTTTATTCATATATTATATATGCTATAATTCTTGTCACCAAGTGTTTCGGATATCATTTAGGTCAATAAATAAGACCAAGGCCGTAAATCTTCATCAGGTACCCTGTAGCCCAGTATTAAAGTTGGTTTCAAATCAATATAGTATTTGGGTACGACACTCGGTGCTCCTTTTTATGTGTCTAATTTTGTTTTTATGTATATATTGCATTTTCAATTGGTTTTAGATGACGTAAGGTAATCTTTAAGATTTTTTTATGTTTCCGATAAGCAATAATTGGTGGTCTTGGGAATAGCTTTTTGGTCATTTCATCCTCTTCAATTAAGTGCCAGTGTTTTCTAATTGCTCTGTTTAATTGTTTAAACAGCGGGTTATATTTAGTAACCAATACCAAAGGTGGCATTTTTCGTTTATCTTTCATTTTATATTGTAAAGTGTCCTTCCTTTTCTTATTTATAGTTTTTGCAATTAATTGATTGATTTCTTCTTCGGGGTAACATCTGTTTAAAACAGTTCAATCTTCTTTGTTGTTCGATGATCTAATGAAGCGTGTTATTTCGCCTATAATGAAGCCTATAAATACAGACGATGGGTGAGCAGACGATCTTTCTAGATATTGGTAATTATCCGTGGGCTTGCGATACAATTTCATGTCTAATATCTTGTCTGTCATAAATCTGTTTCCTTTAAATAATGTTATGTCCAGAAACTGTATATTTTGTCTGGAGTAATCATATGTAAATTTCAATAAAGGGTGAATGCTATTTGCAATTTGGAAAAATCTTATAAGATTTTTTTCTTCTCCGTTAAATTTGATAAATCCATCATCTCTATATAATGACAAATGAATTAGGTTGTTGGTATATGGAAATAAAAGCAGTATGTTTGAAATTATTTCAAACATTCTAAGGTCCGTTAAACTTGGAGACATTGGGGCTCCCATGGGTACACCAATGGTTTGTCGATAAATGCGGCCATTAAATTCGAATTCGTTATTTTCTAGTACAAGTTTAAGAATATTTAAAAAGTCATCTTTAGGTGGTAGTGGTATATCATAGATAGTTGAGCTTATTTTAGGCCAAGCTCGCTCTACGGCTTCAATAATTTCACTGTGTTCAAGATTAGTTGTCAAATGTTGCTAAATTGCTGTCCGCGGGTACTTTAATTTGTTCTATTTTATTAATGAAATCTATGGAGCCCTGAGTGTAGGTCCACAGATAATTAATAACTGGTCTAAGAAAGTAATCTATATATTGACCGATTCTTTCTAATGGACTGTTACAGAGAGATACTATTGGTCTTCCGGGAATTTGTATTTTCTGTAGGTCTTTATTATCGTTTATTTTCTCTCTGTCTTTTATACTTAGTTTATGTATTTAGGGAAGAATATATAATCTTCCAAGTCTTTTCTTTTCTTCGTTCACAATATATTTAAGTGTGATGTCGTCAACAAGATGTGATTTATGTAGTTTTTCTACAATTTTGTCAATGGCTTTTGTGATTTCGATAGTGTGTGCCGATAGTCTTACGTAATGTATATTGTCATTAAGTTGACTCAACGCTATATCAATGTATTTGTACAACTGTGGATCAATTTTTGTCTGCCTTTTTTATAATTATGTCAGTTTTATTTTTTGAAGATCGCAATGCTATTCTTTCTGGTTTAGATAGGTTATCTTTGAATTTTCTAACGCTAAAGTTTTGAAGTTCCAGTTTTGTAGCAAATAAGTAATTTTCGACGGCATGGTACAAATCCTGAGTTTTGTCTGAATGGATGATAATTAACAGCGTTTGTACCGTCATCAAACAACGGCAGTAGAATACCGAAGGAACAAGGGAAGCGATGACTACAAAACTCGAAGTCCAAAGACATGGCAGAAACGGTAACAGATAAAAACAAAGACAAAACAAGGACGTGAGACNAAGTGGTATCTACATCTCATTTTACGAGCTAGTTCATTAAAATCTTGTATTAGACTTTGTTTTGCATTCTTTGTTATGGGACTAGGTATATATTTCAATCCTTTGCCTAAAAGTAATATTTCGGCCTTACTGAGTTCTGTGTTTGTAAATAATTCAACATATTTTAGAGCATTTTGAACCTTGTCCATGTGTTTTCTTCTTCTGATCTCTGGTATAAGTAAATATTTATTTTTGTTGTACTTTTGCAATTTTCTATGGTATGAGTTGTTTTTTCTGTTCCTGTCTCTGTTTTTAAATGATCTATTTCGTTTATTAGCCATTTATTTTAACAGCTATTTGTTCAGATTAAAAAGTGTTCTCATTTAGTTGTATTTCTTGGTATTATTTTAGATTATTTTTTACTAAAGCTTTGTTGGAGAATTTTCTAAATTTGTTCGTCTTAAATAGGAGATATTATTTCCAAATTTCTTTGCATTTAATAAACTCTTTTTGAGAGATTATTTCTAATCTTTTTCGTGTGGAATAAACTCTATTTGAGAGATTATTTCTAAATATGTTCGTCTTAAATAAACTCTATTTGAGAAATTATTTCTTAATTTGTTCTTCTAGAATAAACTCTATTAGAGAGATTATTTCTTAATTTGTACGTCTTGAATAAACTCTATTTGAGAGATTATTTCTAGATTTGTTCGTCTAAAATAAAGTCTATTGGAGAGTTAACTGTAGTATTTTCTATAAAATAATCTAATATAATGAAATACAGAGACTGGGGGTTGGTGTTGACCATATGTTTACATTAAAGCATTACTTGATTGGATGTTTTACAATTAGGCAAATGAGTTGTGTACCAGGGAAAAAATGTGATTGGATGAATCATTTTGTAATGGGCGTTAACAATTCAGGTTCTCCATAATGTGAAGAGTAATTAGAAATGTTTCCACTGATATCGAATTTTTAAAGAAATATTTTGCCATTGATTTTTTCAAGACATATACAAGTAGTTGATATGGGAAAAAGCCGCAGGTTTTCAAAAAACGGCTTTTTCCCATATCAACTACTATCTACGGGACTAACGAGAATAAACAAACATGTAAGATTTGTTATTCACTACAGTTGAGACGGGTAAAACGGGCTAGATTCTTAGTTCACTCACATTTTTTACGTTGCTTGCGGTTTAAGCATCTCATAAGTAAAACAAAAATCTTATAGGTTTTACTCTTTTCCCAACGCTCAAGACTCTTATTTAACCTGTTTAAGACACTGTTTATAAACTCTATCATTTTTTATATAAGAAAGAAAAAGAATAATCCAGTAATAAAAATGTTTAGAGGAACACAGTTCTGTGATCGA
>MJUU01052280.1:565-19806 GCA_002080025.1 Modiolus philippinarum
TTACCTATAACACTAATGATAGCTTTCTATGTCAAAAGGAACTACAATATCTATGTTTCAATTTTCATTGTTAGTGTAATCGTACCAACAAAAATATTTCTATCGCACATGCAAACACGTGCGTAGAGAATTAATAATCAGCCTGACGAAGCCTGTGGAAGGGCGAAAATTTTCTGTAAATTTAACATCAATTTGCATTTAAGTGTCGTTATAATTATTTTATACTGATACTTATATTATTCCTATTTCATTTAATTGTATCAGCCTTCTGCTGGCAGATCCGACATTCAAATTAAACAAGGTTGTTATATAATGTCTAAAACAGCGACAAACTTGGAAATCTTGATCGCAATTGATCAAAATAGATCGTGGAATTTAAACCAGAGAAGATCCAAAGAAAGCTATTGGATTGATCGTTAAAAACCCAGTCTCAACATCAGGGTTATAGATTAATAGATGCACATAATCCAAGCGTTTAAAAAAGTACAGAAAAAAGTTACGTACAAACACAAGTAAATATTTTTTCACATCACTATTATTGAGGTCACGCCTTCAGTCTCCGACATGTAGTTTACCCATTAAATTTAGTTTTGTAGTGTAGTTTTTTTTGTAAATAGTTTGTTGTTTTATTCTATATTTTGTTGTTTTGAAAAGGACTCGGATAGAGTTGAAATATAAACAGTATTCATACTAATGTGATTCACATTGTTCATACTGAAAGTTTATAAATTAACAACATTGTGTGTATCTGTTTAGATCTAGCACAATAGGGATTTGGGGTGTTTTTTGCTTTGTTTTATGTTGTTTATATATATATATATACACACAAATACGCTAAAACAGCTTGGAGCTTTCGGCCAGGCTACCGGCGTTCATCAGCATGTTTATTTGGTTAATGACGTTACAGTTGGATAAATGCATAAGGAAACAACAGTGTGTGTGCCGTTAGGTTTCTAATCTTCAATCGGTGAAGACAATTTACTGTACTAAATGTGAAATTTTGTATAACAAAATGTTCGAAATACAGAAATATTTATATGTCAGTTTAGTGTTAGAACGATATTTTGTTAGAAATCTATAATTTAACGGTCCTGGCCGGTACTGCATTTTTTTTTATTTTACCTTCTTCTTCTTCTTCCAAAAGCCTTACTTCAACACACTTTACCAAAAACTTTCATTACAAACTTTCGTTTTAGTCACCTAAAAATTCAAAGCATTATTTTTCACCTATACTGACTACATTAAAAGGGTCGAATTATTATTATTTTTATTATTGAGGGAGGTCTCTGGCTGAAAAATGAATTTGATGAAATATTTATTTGCTGCCAAAGTTTCAGAGTACACTTTCAATCACCGTGAGAAATTAGAAATTTTTAATGGTCTCTCGAGTCATTAAAAGTTTTTTCTTTTCTTTTTTCAAAACAAATGACCACATGAATATATACATCTTTTTCAGGTACACATCTGGTTCACGAAATTTTATCAATGTTGTTGTCACAAACCAGTGAATATAATTCTAAAGGAGATTTACTGGATTTGTATCTTGAATATCAGGAACCGGAAGTTCTGGATTCCATGACAACCCAAAGGTTATTGAATTCCCATCTACCACTAAGTCTCCTGCCTAGTCAGCTCCAGGAAAAGGGATGCAAGATTGTATATGTCAACCGGAACCCAAAAGATCGGCACGTGTCTATGTATAACTTCCTGTGTGGTAAAATTGGAGTCCCTCAGAACTTTGAGTGGACAGAATATTTCCAACAGCACGTCCGATCTGGTAATTTAATTATGAATTAGTTTAAAGGGTCTCCAAAACAGAATACCGTATACAACTATCATACATCCAAATCTGGTAAAATAGATTATACGTGTTACTAGGCGGAACAACTGCTAGTGTACCAGGGTCCAAGTACACTATCAAGTAGCTAGTATTTCTCTTAAAACCTATTCCTGTATTTTGAAGTATTGTTTCTAAAGGTTTTGAAGTATAGGTTATCTCATATGTACTTTACTATTTTACTATTTTAATAAAAAGAGAGAGTAAAACTCATACTTCGGAAATAGAAATCGGAAAAAAAATATTATTATTAGATATTTTTTAATACATCGGCAAGCAAGTACCGAAGCAAATGGTGAAAGGGGAAATTCCAAAATCAAAAATCCTTAATCGCGGCAAATCATATCTAACACGAATTGAGACAAATACAAATACAAAGCAAATAAACATAATGAACAAGAATGCCACAACACTAAACTTGAGGTATTATCAAGTGCTCCGGAAGGGTAGGCATGATCTGCTTCAGGCGTGACACTCATCACAATGCAAGTGAAAAGTCCGGTTTTTCACAGTCGGTGTTTGTTAGTCCGATAATAAACTCCAGATCTACCCAAAGATATCTATTCTCATCTGTGAAATAGAAACATCGTAAAAGTCTGTCAAAATATGGTGAAAACCGTAAAACTTCTTCAGTGCCAATTCAACAGTGATTGATCATGCTATTGATGTACAAGTCTTTGAGACAATAATTTCGTTCTGTTGATAAAATCGCTGTACATACTACAGGCACGAGAATAGAGAATAAGTTGGCTTATGTAGACCCCATATGCCGGAGATGTGGGAATATTGCTGCTAAAAAACGGAAAGTTCACTATTGGAAAGTCGCACTTGTAAAGTTTGTTTTCGGACGTCCTGGGTTGTTAATGTGACGTATATGTCCGTGTATGATGCTGATGTTGGTGTATCGGTGGTCTCTTTACTTTCGAGTTCATTTGGGTATATAAGATAAAGGTTATTCTTAAAAATCTAGGATTGTTTAATGTAAGTCCATCACCTATATAACGGTAGCTGAAATTAAAGGACTTGGGTAGCTTGTGTCTTTTCTCTGAATTAGCCCTTGTATGAACCTGGCTTTATATGACTGAACAAATCTGCTAATTGGCCAACAATTAGTACCCATTGGTATCGCGATTGTCTGATGGAAAACTTTTTCTACAAATATGTTATTAGTCAAGAATTCCAGCATTGCTATGACATCCTCCTCTGTATACTCTTTGTGTGAATCAGTGTAATGTTTAACAAACTATGCCTCGTCTTTATCTATCACTAAATATGAATAACGTTTTTCACCCTTTTTAGTACAGAAAGACAGATGTATTAAATCCCGGAGTACTGACTTTAGCTTATCACATGGGAGAGCGGTACAGAGTGTAGAAAAATCAAATGTTTTGGACGCTTTGGTACAGTCTTAATTGTTTTACTCTTTGCTCCACGTCTAGATGTCTCAGACTTTGTTATTCCGGTATTCCTATAGTCTCTCTAGGACCCAAGTTTTTGATGGATTTTCCTATTTATTTTGACTCACTTGTAGCTTTGTTTTAAAGATTAAGATATACCTCCATACCAGGAGGAACATGAATACTCAAAATGACATTGGATAAGAGACCAAGTGAGAATCGATGGGATCATTATCAGAGTCTAAACAATAGATGCAATTCCGATAAAGGAATTATTACTGTCATAAAATCAATAATGTTTACGACAGTAATAATGACTTTTTCAACAATAGCATATATTGTGTTGACTATCGTAATGATCTCGTCGATTCGCACTTGGCCGATAGTGAGAGCCATGGATAATTTTTTCCTTGTTTCCGATGACAGACAATTCACTTTTCTATGCATAAATTTTAAACGAGAGTTAACTTTCTTATTGTTAGAGTTTGTAGTTTTTTATCAGGTATATTTGATCAATTTCAATACCCAAATATTTAATGTTACTCTTTGATTCTTATAATATGCCCATTACAATTAATTTGAAATTCCGATATTTTTGTTAATTTCCGCTTTGGCCCGAAGAGTATGCACTCAGCCTTTCCAAGATGGAGAGTTAATTTGTTGTTTACAATCCACAAGCTACATGATTCAAGTTCTTTGTCTAATTTGTCAGCTTTAAAATCAGGATGAAATAGTGCTGTCATCATCATACAAAAGAAGTTAACAATCAGATTTAACGCTGATGACCAACGTTCTTCTGTGACCATAACATTACGAAGACAAGAAAAACTTAATTACAATAAAGCCAGAAGCTAAAAAAAATTTATGAAAATAGCAACTTTTATCCTAACATTAGATGCTGCATAACCTGAAATTCCCCAACATTTGCTGTTTTCCGTGAGATTAAAGTCTTCTTATAACTATTGTTTGTAAACAATAAACGACACAAACTTGTCTTTTGACCTGCATAAAGCCGCCTGAAATGTATTCCGTCGTAGATTAAGCGATTCCCTAGAAGTGACGGTTACAAGTACACGGTGTAACTGATGTAAATGTACATCATATTATGATCATTCTCCTGAAAATAGACATTGGTTATTACAAATGTGGAAAAATCAAAGAAAGTATCGTATTAAATGGTTATTTTCCCTTTAAATTTAAGAGTAAGAGTTGCTGTTTTCAGAGATTTTTTATTTTCAGACTATATTGTTTTAGAATTTGTTTTTCTTGTCTTCGCAGTATAACGATAACAAGAGAACATTTTTTCCTAAACAAAAACTAGGGCATGTGAGCCAAATTCATTACAAACCCTTAAAACTGAGCCAACATTTTCAAGAAACTAAATAACTTTCAGTGCCAATTATTCATCTTCCCAGGTCAAGTTTCCACGTTGTTCACACAAACCCTTGGCAGATTTGGCGAACATTTTCCTTGCTGCTTCTCTGCACCTGAAGCTGATCGATGAACACATAAAATCATGCAATCAAGATTGTTAAGACAAATTTCTTTGATTCGAAGGGTTCCGTTTGATCAAGAAATGTAGCCCTATAAATATATATGACGTCTGTCCCAAACTCATTGACTCATTTAGTTGTGGAAAGGCAGCCCAGGAAATGTAAGCTAAATCTGTCGAGGGTTTGTAGGGAGGGACATGAACCTCAAACACTTGGCTTGGGAAGATGCCATTTATTATGCCGTGTGTTGTCTAGATTACATGTTTTGGAACATTCAGAAACATGAATGAATTTTTTGTCCCCAAATCAAAATTATGATCTCAGATTAGTTCGTTCATTCATTTATCTATTATCATAACTCGTTACAGATACATTTATGACTGGATGGTTCAATTTTACAAAAGAGATGACAGCAGCCGTCCAGAGCAACTCTTTTAATATAATTCAAGTTCTGTACGAAGATTTTCTTATGGTAAATTTTTCAGTTAAAGCCTACCTCCATTGACTGATCTAATAAATCGATTCAATTGCTAACTAGGGCGACTGGCTAGATTTATAGAGATCCCGTCAAACCAAAGATACAATACGCAGATTATTGTCACAAATTTAAGGTAGATAGACACTAATATTCATATCCAAACGATTTTGCTATAAGTCGGCACAATTGATACAATTGAAGAACCAATGCTACCAACCAGAAATCTGTTATAAAAGTATTATTCCCCATGCTTGTTTTTTTTTCTGTAACTGAGGTCAAGCTTTGCTCATTTTAGCATTTTTTCCACATAAATTAACATAGAATGCATGGGAAAGACCATTTTCAGTACAATTGAAATGGATCTTTTATCTATGAGATGTTTATATATTTTTTACATTGATAGTTTATGATATGTCCTATTGGTTACAACGAAAAAATATGTATGTCACCATACTTTTAGCAAAATATTTAAGAAAGATTATTTACGGGACAAGGGGAGTAATTCGCGGCAAAATGGGCAAAATATAGCGATTTGATTGCGCAGCGGAACAGTGTCTATCTACCTTAAATAATCAAGTTTCTTGTTTCTCGATGTTATGTTCCTATACGTTTGATGTGTTGGTTAGTCCTCTCGAGAGCTTATACTGTTGTATTTCTTACTGTGGACTGTGCTAAAACATTAATAATGGGCTACACAAAGCGCAGCATGAAATGACCGTAGCATGTCGACCACTGAAATTGAAACAAGAACCAGAGGCTCCCTGGAGCCTATATCGCTCACCTGGCTTTCAGTTGCCACAATCAAGCTAACATTGTAAATTATACAGTTGAACTTCAGCTTCTCAAACTTTGGTAGAGCAAACACCACCATTAACTTGGACTCTATTTAAAGTCTGATCATGTTTTACTGTACTTCTTTGTTGGGCTTTTTTGACAAAAATTGTCTTGCTTACGACCACTTTCGACACCAGTTTTGAAGTCGAGACATCATTTGGTAAATCGCAGTCAACAAACAATTTTTAACACCATATCTTTAAGTTACAACATCAATATCTATTTGGAAACCAAATTTCATTGAAATCGGACAATGTTGAATTTTGCTGCCTTTTTGGCGCCATTTTAAAAATGGCAGTCAACACACAATTTTCAACACCGGTTTTGCAGTAGTGACGTCAATATACACTTGGAAACCAAATTTCATTGAGATCAGACAATGTTGATTTGGCAGCCATTTTGAAAATGGCGGTCATCGAACAATTTTCAATATCAGTTTTACAGTTGTTACATCAATACCTTTTTGGAAACCAAATTTCATTGAAATCGGAAAATGTTGAATTTTCCCGCCTTTTTGGCGGTCATTATGAAAATGGCAGTCAACAAACAATTTTCAACACCGGTATTGCAGTAGCAACATCAATATCCACTTGGAAACCAAATTTCATTGAAATCAGACAATGTTGTATTCTCCCGCCTTTTTTGGTGGCCATTTTGAAAATGGTGATCAACGAACAATTTTTAACATCAGTTTTGAAGTTGCTACATCAATACCTTTTTGGAAACCAAATTTCATTGAAATCGGACAATGTTGAATTTCCAGCCTTTTTTGCGGCCATTTGAAAATGTGGTCAACGAAAAATTTTCAACACCGGTTTTGAAGTCGCAACATCAATATCTATTTGGAAACCAAATTTCATTGAAATCGGACAATGTTGAATTTTCCAGCCTTTTTTGGCAGCCATTTTGAAAATGGCGGTCAACGAACAATTTTTAACATCAGTTTTGAAGTTGCTACATAATTATCTATTTGGAAACCAAATTTCTTTGAAATCGGACAATGTTGAATTTTCCCGCCTTTTTGGCGGCCATTTTGAAAATGGTGGTCAACGAAAAATTTTCAACACCGGTTTTGAAGTGGCAACATCAATATCTATTTGGAAACCAAATTTCATTGAAATCGGACAATGTTGAATTTTCCCGCCTTTTTTGGCAGCCATTTTGAAAATGGCGGTCAACCAATAATCTTCAACATCAGTTTTGAAGTAGCCACAGCATTGCAAACATTTTATCAATTTTCACTTAACCTTCATCTTCTATAGATTTGGAAATAAAAGATGAAAAATATGAAAATTATGAAAATTCTGTGAAAAAAGGGCAATAACTCCTACAAGGGTTTTTGGATTATCTTCAAAATTTCAGGGTAGGTAGATCTTGACATGCTGAACATTTTTGCAATAAAAAGTTGACTTGTATCTCTTATAGTTTTTCTGATAAAAAATTAATAAAGTTCAAATTTTTCAAAGTTTACAGAAAAAGGGCAATAACTCCAAGACGGGTTTTCGGATTTTCTTAGCAATTGCATGGCAGCTAGATCTTGCTATGCTGATCTCTTTTGCCCCATGTCAGATTTTTGATATCTGTAATGGTTTTTGAGTTATTTGCAAAAAACAGCAATTTACCCCTATGTTCTATTTTTAGTAACAGCAGCCATGTTGTTTGGTCTTCGGACTAATCGAACACATTTTTAAACTGCATACCCTGGTGATGCTTCAGGTCAAGTTTGGTTGCAATTGGCTCAGCAGTTTCAGGGGAGAAGATTTTTGAAATTGTTGACGGACGACGGACGACGGACGGAAAGTGATGGCAAAAGCTCACATGGCCTTTTAGGCCAGGTGAGCTAATAATTAAAGATGAATGTGGACACAGTATAGAGCTTCACATTGTAATTTGATGGACACAATAATGAACAAGTCAACGACAGTAGAATACCGAAGGAACAAAGGAGTAGAATTTACAAAAACCGAAGTCCAAAGACATGGCAAAAACGAGAACACAGAAAACAATGACGTTAGAAAGTTACAAAGCACGACATTCAAAACCAAGGCACCCACAGTGTGAACTCCCATGAAACTGAGAGTGACATAAAGTGCTTTTTTTCTGAAACGGATTGGGCCAGGAACCCGAAAAAAAGTTCTTAGAATTGTGCCAAGAAATGTTATACTTAAATTTGATAATAGTCCGTCCACTAGAAACAAATTTATTCTGTCAACAGACGCCGACGACGACTGCATCATACAGCATTACGACCGCAAAAAAATTCCAGTCATTTTAAAAACCGAATCAATGAAAGACGGATCCATATCAATACAACACAATCCGAGGAACCTTTTCTCATAATGATATATCTAGAACACTGCTAACTTTGCATTAAACAGCAAGTTATCAAGTTGTCAAAATAAGCCGAATTATGTACAAATAGTTTGGTTAACGAATACCATACAAAAAGTCAGAAAATTGTAAAATCTTAAGCATAGCAACATAAAGTCAACAAAATTTGAGACTATATGTCGTGCCAACGACAAAGCAATGAAACACAAATGAACAAGAACGCCCCAAAAGTGAAATTCTTACATGGTGAGCTAAACAAAACCGAAAGTATGATTTAATGCTCAGGAAACGTAAACATGTAAGTATGATCTGTCATACTGCCAATGAAAAGTCCGATGTTAAGGATGTTCCCTTGTCATGTTAATGTATTTCTGTCAGATTTTCGGACTTCTCTGGTATTATCCATTTAAAAGCTTATATTTTTGTGAGTTTACCCCCTAATTCTTTTCGTTAATTTCATTCATACTTTCTGACAAAATTGTATTCAATTTGTGTTATTTTGTTACATTCATTATTAGACATACATTGCTCATGTTAAACCTATGAAAAATGCAGAGTTCAGTTTCCCGCATTTTTTTTTAAACAATCGTATCCCAAAAAATACATTAGTAACCTATCAATTTTTCGGCTTAAATTATATCTTTTTCGATTTTCTGACAAAAAATCACATTCAATTGAAATCCTTGTTATTCTAAGATTGACTAGCAAACATCCTTGAGTCATAGTAGGGGTTTGTTACTTCGGCAACCCGGGTTCTACTGAAAAAGTATTTTCCATTTGTGAAACATAAACACTTTAACCATCTGTCAAATCATAATAACGACCGTAAATCTTCTGTCGTCTAACATAACTTGGGTGCCTGACTTTTTGGAACAATAATTTTGCTTTGTTTTCAAATCGCTGCATATATTGCAGATAGTCAAAAGCGAGTAAGATATTGCAGAAAAGCCGACATGTAGAACTATTACTGTTCAAAAACGGAATGTCCTCCAATGTAAAATCGACATAATCAAGCTTGACGTAACGTTTAGATTTCAGACAATCAAAAAAAAATCAAGGTGTGATTTTGATGGTGTGATCTCTTTAATTTTGAGTTTATTTTGGCATGCTGAATGTAGATAATGCTTACAAATTGAGGATTGTTGAATTTCAATGAAACTGAAATTGAAAAATTTTCCTTTTTAGCTAGCCCTTTTACATGTATGAGGGTGACTTTAAAAATCGTCTGGATATCACAAATTCACCATTAACATTATTATCGTATCTTTTTTAGTATTCTTGACAAATTTGTAAATTTGTAGGACCCAAAAGGACAGATACTTAGGTTGGCAGAATTTCTGGATGTGCCATACACAGATCAGTTCATTAATAGTATCGTTAACAAGTGTAAATTCGACAACATGAAAGCTAACAAGACTGATGCCTCCAATAAATTTACAGAGGACAGAAAGTCGACATTATTTCGTAAAGGTATTCTTATTTATCAGATTTATGAAACACATTTATTTCTATAAATTCCAAATTTAGTTTTCAGTCTATTTTAAATTTCAGTGCATAAAATTTTACTTTCTTATCATAACAAACACGTCAGGAATATCTCAGTCGTGAAAAACTCTTTTTCCTAATTAATTTTTCACTTTGGATATTCAATACGGGACTTTCGAGATTGAATATCTAGTGTTATTGAAGGCAGGAATACCAGTGGATTCCTGACTAGTTGAAATGAATATATACCTCTAATAAATGTTTAATTTGAAGTGTTGTTATAATTGTTCCCGCATGACATTTCCTAAACAAAATTTTAATTGATGGCAAACAATTAACTTGGAGTAAACCCTCTTTCCTCAAAAGAGTTGATTTATAAGTTATTTCATCTCGATGTATTGATGTATTGGTTTTTTTCGTATAGTTATAGTTCAGGTGACAAACCCGACTCAAAAGTCCCGTATACTATATTTGACAAACAATAAGATAGAGTACATGAAGTTGTTAATATTTTTCAGTTGATTCGTAAGGAGAACTGCTTTACACAAATGTGTTATTGGGTCTCGTTTTTCAGGAAAAATCGGAGATTGGAAGGACTGGTTCACTGTTGCCCAGAATGAACAGTTTGATGCAATATTTACTAAGGAGATGAAAAATGTTGATGTCAAATTTACATTTGAATAAATGTCAATAATTGCTATGAGATATTAAGAATAAAATTTTGCATCTATTATAAGATTGTTGAGTGCAAACCTTTGTCCTGACAAAAGTATAACTTTCACACTTAAAACTCCTATTAAAGTCGGGTAATGATCCGGCCAAGGAAAAGGGTGACAGTTTGAAGTTCTTGAGTTATTAAAATTGAGTAGACATTGCTTTTTGTGTCTTTTTTCTGTCAGCTTACTAGTATTCTTTTGAAAGATGACATGAAACGTTCATTTAGAGTGCAGGTACTTAGTCACTTTTAGTATTACTTTTCTGTGGTATGGTTTAGTAGGTTACCCTAGTCCTAATCTTTAGTTAAGGTATCTTACTAGTATTAATTTTAGATACTAAAACTGGAAGAATTTATCTTAAATCTTTTGATTACCATCTGTTTCCTACCTTTATTTGGTTGTTTCACATATTTACAGTGTTTTAAGGAGAATCACTCAAAAATATAACAATATTTTAGCTCACCTGACAAGAAGAGCCATGTGATATAAACAGCGTGGTTGGTGTCGGACAAAACTATTCTGAATAGTAAGACCTGTCCTGCAAATTTTAATTTAAGATTGATTACTATCTTGTTCCTAACTTTATTTGGTTGTTTTACATAAGGAGAATCACTCAAAAATATAACAATTTTTTAGCTCACCTGACAAGAAGGGCCATGTGAGTTAATGCCATCATTTGTCGTCCAGCGTGGTCGGTGTCGGACAAAACTATTCTGAATAGTAAGACCTGTCCTGCAAATTTTAAGAAATTATGTTGATCGACGTCAAAGTTATTGTCCTCTTTCTTTGAATTTTACGTTTTTTTGTGTTTCGACTTATATTTCAGAAATTATTCGAGATAGGGGTTAAGTATAACTGCAAAACTTTCAGCTTATCTTATCATTTTTTCATCAGGTTTACATCTCTTCAAAGGTTGTCGTCAAAGGAATGTGGTTTAACATTGGACCCTATGGGAAATCTTTAAATATTGTTTATTCAGAACATCAATTTGATATCGACTTGGCATGACAGGATTATGGTCTTCTACCAAATGTTCGGCCACCACATATTTTTGTTCAACATTTGACCTTATGTTAAAATCTTAATTGAGGATTATTAAGTTATTTGTCTGCGACTATTGATAAGTTGAAGCCCAACGATGCAAGTGCATGTCTATTATATATTTCATTCCCATTTGGCAATGTCAAGGGTTGGATGCTGAAATGCACGACTTAAGTTTAAGAGTGAGGAACAACTCCGATGAAGTTTACTTTCACTTTTCAAGGTCGTTTCAGAGATTATTCTGTTTTACATAAGGTCCTTTTGACAGGACACATGACGAACATTAATGTTCACATTCTAGATGCACTGCTTCAAGTAAGTTCTAACTGATTTTGACAAGATATTTCAGCTTGTTTTCACATATGAATGACTATGTTCCTTGCTGTTGGCAATATTTGGTGGTGTGCAATCATGTGAGATATACTTTTAATGGGCTTAATTATGGTTCATTTTGGCCAAGTTTGGTTAAAGTTGGCAAAGTTATTTTAGAAATCGTCAAATCTATTTACCATGAGGTCAAATGACAAGCCATGTTCCTGTCAGTGATTTGAAAAAATAGTTTTATATCATTCTTCAATCAAAAATTATCAATGAAGGGATATGGAGTAAATGCAAATGAGACAAAGTCTCTACAAATACATGGTAAATAAGCAATGAAACAACGCTTTTATTGTTGTTCTTCATCTTGAAGTCGCCATGAGGCCTTCAACAATGAGCTTTACTCATAAACACTTATTTAGAGTTTAAAACATACCCGCTTCATCTCCAATGTTCGGTGTATTTCGAAAATGTATTTGCGTTTTTCAAATACAATTCGCAGTTTAGCGGTCGTAAAGCCCTACGACATATTTATACATTGACGATATTATGGTATATAATGCGAAAATATTGTACACCTAATTTTTAACAAGCCTCGAAAGTGACCAGTATCTTGATGCGTGAATCTACGCTAAGTAGCTCGACTTCTCAGGAAGAAAAGAACCCCTATGGATCATCACCCAGTGATTTACCAATAACCAAGAGTACTTAAACCATGGAAATATTTTAGTAAGTATAAACCATAAAGATAATGAATTACAAACTGATATTTTAACGTATTTCATACAATTATAAAACAAACACTTTCTAGTAATCGTCGTCTCGTTTGTTCATAATTGATCGAGAAAACATCTTAAAGACAAGTTTACATGTTGATAAAATAACCACCATTATAACTATTCCAAGCACAACCAGTCGTATCACACCAAACTCTCGGAATAACAGACTGTCACCGTCATTTTCAAACGATTTTGTAGTATTGATCAAACTTCCGTTTCCTGTTAATCCATGTGTTAGATTATTTAAGCTACTTGTTAAGTTTATATATCCTTCTGATTGTGATATATTGTCTGTTTGTTGCATATTCACGGAATGAAATCTTGGATCTTGGTTTTGTGATGATGGTCTGGGGTAGCAGGATGGCATTGTCACATACTCCTTGTATCGTAAATTATTGTTTTCTCAACTCAGCTTTAAAGCCTGTGATATAAAAATGTAAATAATTGTTAAATGACCATCAGAAACATTGCATAAAGAAATAGCATAGGAATATTTGAGTGAAATTTTAGCTATATTTCACACTAGTAGTATATAGGGGCATTTGAGACCCATAGGCTCTATGTTAAAGGTCTTCGTTTTTTCCCTTCAGATTCCGGTTCCGGAGTTCGTTTCCGTTCCGGAACCGAGAAGTGTAATGAATCTGCCATATTTAGTATGTCGCTGACCTTTGGTCTAAACACGTATGTCTTGCCTTTGGTCTCACTTGTTCATTGCCATTGGTCATGCCCTTGCATTGGTAAATATTACTCTCGCCCTACTTCAATTCATGGTTCTTTTATTAGTCTCGCCCTATCTCAATTCAAGATTCTTTTATTGGTCTTATCTTTGACCTTGCTTTTACCCTAACCCTAATCTATTTTTTACTACACCTTAACCATTGTCTCTAGAATACAATGATTGAACCTTTTTGTTATAGTGTTTCATTAACCTTTGACCGTTGACCTCGTCCTGTATGTCTCGCCCTACTTCTGTCCATGGTACTTTCACTGGTCTCGTCTTTATCCTAACCCTAACCTTTAATCTTGCACCTATCCTTGTACTAACTCTAACTTTTCTGTTGGCAGAAATGTTTTTGTTCATGACTAACCCTAACCATTTTTTTATATCTCCATAGTTACTTTCTATTTTCCTATTTGATTGGTGTTACCTCCCTTTTATCTTTAACTTAAGTTGATATAACAACTCTTTATACATTTATTATTTTTCGAAAGTTATTCTAATATCCTGCAACTATTGAAGTTATCTCTCTTACCCAAACCCTAACGCTAACCCAAGTTCTTATGATAGCTCTATATTCATTCATTATTTATTTTCGGATATTATTTTAATATTCTCATGTTATCTCTCTTTTATCCAACTCCTAACTCAAATTTAAGTTGCTTTTATTTTTTATTATTATTTATTATATTATTTATTATATTATTTATTATAATATTGTTATTCATTTATTTTACTTACTTTTTATTATTTCAAGATTATTTAATTTATATTCTTAATTAGTTATTTATTATATTTATTTATTTTATCTATAATATTTTTTTTATTTATTTATGATATTATATCTATTATTAAATTATTATATTATTAATTATTTCTTTATTTTATTTTATTTATTTTTTAAATTTATTTAATTTTTAATACTTTTTCTTTTATTTATTTATCTATTTTATTTGCTTTATTATTTTTATTTATTTATCTATTATCATAACCAATATTTATGATATTTATTTATAATATGATTTAAAAAAAAATTATTCATTAGATTTTTTTATTTTTTATACTATAATTTTATTATTCAGTTATTAGTTTCATTATCTTTATTTCATTTATTTACTAGTATATTCTTTATTATTTCTTTTTTTTTATTTGTTATTTACTTTTATAATAATTCTATTTACTTTTTATTTCATTTTAATTTATTATTTTTTATTATTGTTTATTATCTAATTATTATTTTCATTATCTGTTGCTTAATTTATTGATATTCTTAATTAATGTTTTATTTATTTTAATAATTATTTTTATCATTACTTTTATTATTATTTTTTTATTTCATTTTTATTTATTGTTTATTATTTATTTAATTTATTATTTTCTATTAATTTTTATTATTTTTTTTTCTTTTGATTTTTCATGATTATTTTATTCATTCAATTTAATGTTATTTCAATTTAGCTAATTATTAGATATCCCAACAACTTTATGATTTTATTTTTTTTTTCCAATCTGAACTACTTTACCCCAACTTAACCTAATAAAAACCCTAACCTGAACATTGATGATTGTAACTTATCACTAATCATCAAAATATATGTAATCCTAACCCAAAAGATTTAATATTATACCTATCTTAAATTTGAAAATCATTTTATTTATTAATTAATGATAACCTAACCTAAAGCTTTCAGACAAACACTAACGTTAATAAAGGTATCATCCCCAATAGTTTTACCCTAACAAAAGTAATCCTAAACTAAACTGAACTGTTATCATACCCTATTCTCTAATAATACATAACATTACCCATACCCTAACTTTGGGCTTTATTAACCACAGCAAAGTCTAAGCCATCCCTAACCCTGATCCGTTTTCATAACTTACCCTAACCATACTGATATCATAATTCATTGAAAACACATAATGAAACTATGACCATGAACTGACACAAAACTTAACAACTTTGATATGAGCATAAGACCATTCATGACTATGAACACATATCATATAAATATATTAAGTTATGAATGATAACAAGTAGAAGACGAAATATCAAGTGATACTATGTAAACAAATTGATACTGAAGATAATATGAAAACTAATGTGAAATGAAATACTAAAAACGGAAGCATAACGTCAGCTATGACTATGAACTGACACAAAACATCAATGACATTGATATGAACATAAGACCAATCATGACTATGAACACATAACATATAAATATATTAAGTTATGAATGATAACAAGTAGAAGAAGAAAATAAACGTCAAGTGAAAACAAATTGATATTAAAGACAATATAAACTACAAATACAAACATAAAGGTTATTATGAAGTAATAGAAAATATGAAAATAAATTGATATTTAAAGACAATATAAACTATATACAAATACAAACATAAAGAGAATCATGAAGTTATAGAAACTATGAAAACAAATTAATATGAAGACAATATGAACAATACATAAAAGCCCAAATGGTGAAAGATCACTTGACTTGACACAACATATGAAAATACACTGATATGAACATCAAACACAATAACAACTGTTGAAACCTTAACATTGAGTGATACAACATATGAAAACACACTGATGTGAACAATAAATATAAACAGAAACCTTACTATATCAATATTAAATGATACGAACTATTTAAACCTATGAACGTGAACACCAAATACAAGCATAAATGTTAAAAACCTTAACATTAAATGATACAACATATGAAAACACACTGATGTGAACAACAAATATAAACAGAAAGGTTAATATATCAACATGAAGTGACACAACATATGAAAACTCACTGATAAGAACAACACATACAAATAAAGACGTCAAAACATGAACATGAAGTGACACAAACTATAAAAACTAATCGACACTGTAGACAGTATTAACCACATATGAAAGCATTAATGTTAAATCATGAACATTAACTGATACAAGATATAGAACCTAATCAATGTGAACACCAAATACAAACAGAAACTTTAAACCATCAACATAAACTGACACAAGATATGTAAACATATGAACATTGACACGAATGTTTATACCAAAATACGTCAAGTATGAACACAAAAACAACAATCAACGACAACATAATGACATTGATATGAACTGTTCCATGAAAACATAATATGATATGTTAAATATGAACACAAACACAACAAAGTATGAAACCAAATGTGAACTTTGACATCAAAACATAACACGACACATAAAATATGAACACACATACAACAAAACATGACAACATAATGATATGAACTGTTAAATAAAAACATAACAAGATACGTTAACTATGAGCATGAATGAACAAAAATATGTAAACATATGATCTTTATCTGCAAGAATGATATGAAACACAAACTATGAAAACAAATAGATACTGACGACAAAATGAACAACAAATACATGCATAGATGTTAAAAGATCAACATAAAGTAATACAAACTATTAAAACCTGTGATTGTGAACACCAAATACAAGCATAAATGTTAAAAGACCAACATTAAATGGTACAACATATGAATGTAAACACCAAATACGAACAGAAACATTGAAACATCAACATAAACTGACGCAAGATATGTAAACATATGAACATTGATACGAATATTAACATCAAATCATACACCTAACGTTAAGTATGACTATAAAGTGATATAAAACATGTAAACATTAACACTGATATGAACAAAAATATAATCAGAAACATTGAAATATCAAAAATAAACGACAGTCATATGAACTTTAATGATAAAACTGAAACATAACTTGAAATCTCCAATGAATTGACAGACATTATGACAACATATAGTCATTGCCAGAATATTTACACAAAAACGAAGGACGAAGCTTAAAATATCAAGATCATATGATACAAAACATTATAGATTAACCACATAACTTGAACATCAAAACACAATATGAAATGTAAACTAGGAACACAAAAAAAACAAAGTATGAAACCAAAAGTGAACTTTGACATGAAAACATAACATGACACATAAAATATGAACACAAATACAACAAAACATGACATTGATAAGAATATTAACACCAAATCATACACCTAACGTTAAGTATGACTATAAAGTGATATAAAACATGTAAACATATGAATATTAACACTGATATGAACAAAAATATAATCAGAAACATTGAAATATCAAAATTAAACGACATAAATATGAAATTCAATGATAAAACTGAAACATAACTTGAAATCTCCAATGAATTGACAAATATTATGACAACATATAGTCATTGATATGAATATTTACACAAACAAAAAAGACAAAACTTAAAATATTAAGATCATATGATACAAAACATTATAGATTACCACATTCTTGAGAACTTGAATATCAAAACACAACATGCAAAATGAAATATGAACAAAAGTACAAGCATAAATGTTAAAACATGAACATGAACTGATACAACATATGAGAACACACTGATGTGAACACCAAATACAAGTAGAAATGTTCAAAAATGAACATTTAACGACACAAGATATGTAAACATGCAAACATTGACACGGGTGTTTATACCAAAACAAGAAACATAACGTTAAGAATGAACACAAAAACAATAATAAATGACAACAAATGCAAACTTGAACACCAAAACACAATATGAAAGGTAAAATATGAACACAAAGACAACAATACATGACAACATAAAGACATGAACTGTTTCATGAAAACATAACAATTTACATTAAATATGAACAATAACACAACAAAGTATGAGATCAAATGTGAACTGTTACATGAAAACTTAATATGATATGTTAAATATGAACATAAATGCAACAAAGTTTAAAAATAAATCTAAACTTATAAATGAAAATACAACATTACACATTAAACATGAACGTTGTTACAACAAATTGTGAAAAGAAATGCAAACTTGTACATGAAAATACAAACTGAAACGTTAAATATCAAGATTTGGTGACGCAAAACATTAAACATATCGATGTTTATGAAGACTTTATCACAAAAACGCAATATGAAATGTAAAATACGAACGTAATGACAACAAAATATAAAAACAAATGCAAACTTGAACACCAAAACGTAAGATGAAACGTTAAATATGAACACAAATACAACAAACGCGACAAATTATTGATATTAATGGAACAAAACTTAAATAAACCATTAAATATTTGTTAAGAATGACACAATCACATCAAAATATTTAAACAAATCGATAATGAAGACAATATGAACAATAATTACCAGTATAAAGGATATAAGATCACCATTAAGTGATACATTACTAGTTAGTTTAAAATATCTTGGTGGTAAAAATGGCGATTTCTTGTTAGTAAAGGGAATATTTCATTGTATTGTAATGGTAAAATGGTGATTTTAGTGTATCTGGGTGGTGGTGGTTATTTAAAGGTATCTCGGTGGTGGTGGTGGTGGTGGGATGATGGGCTATGGTGGTGGTGGTGGTGGTGGTGGTGGTGGTGGCGGCGGCGGCAAATATACCTGGTATATGACACAGCAGCAGCAGCAGCAATTCAACCTGGTATATGACGCAGCAGCAGCAGCAGCAGCGGCCATTATGCCTCGCATATGGCACTGCAGCAGTAGCAGCAGCAACAGCAGCAGCAAAACCCGTGAAAAGGCCATTAAAGACAACAAAACTGCTTTACATTCATCGAAAACACTATATGCAACATGAAAAATGAACAGAAATGCAATAAAACTTAAAACAAACGCACTAAAATATGAACTTGGACTTCGAAACCATCAAGATGAAATGAAATAACGTAAAAT
>MJUU01052280.1:21229-43797 GCA_002080025.1 Modiolus philippinarum
ATATTCGTATCAATGTTCATATGTTTACATATCTTGCGTCAGTTTATGTTGATGTTTCAATGTTTCTGTTCGTATTTGGTGTTTACATTCATATGTTGTACCATTTAATGTTAATCTTTTAACATTTATGCTTGTATTTGGTGTTCACATTCACAGGTTTTAATAGTTTGTATTACTTTATGTTGATCTTTTAACATCTATGCATGTATTTGTTGTTCATTTTGTCGTCAGTATCTATTTGTTTTCATAGTATGTGTTTCATATCATTCTTGCAGATAAAGTTCATATGTTTACATATTTTTGTTCATTCATACTCATAGTTAACGTATCTTGTTATGTTTTCATTTAACAGTTCATATCATTATGTTGTCATGTTTTGTTGTATGTGTGTTCATATTTTATTTTTCGTGTTACGTTTTGATGTCAAAGTTCACATTTGGTTTCATACTTTGTTGTGTTTGTGTTCATATTTAACATATCATATTATGTTTTCATGGAACAGTTCATATCAATGTCATTATGTTGTCGTTTATTGTTGTTTTTGTGTTCATACTTGACATATTTTGGTATAAACATTCGTGTCAATGTTCATATGTTTACATATCTTGTGTCAGTTTATGTTGATGGTTTAAAGTTTCTGTTTGTATTTGGTGTTCACATCGATTAGTTTCCATATCTTGTATCAGTTAATGTTCATGATTTAACATTAATGCTTTCATACGTGGTTAATACTGTCTACAGTGTTGATTAGTTTTTATAGTTTGTGTCACTTCATGTTCATGTTTAGACGTCTTTATTTGTATGTGTTGTTCTTATCAGTGAGTTTTCATATGTTGTGTCACTTCATGTTGATATATTAACCTTTCTGTTTATATTTGTTGTTCACATTAGTGTGTTTTCATATGTTGTATCATTTAATGTTAAGGTTTTTAACATTTATGCTTGTATACAACATATGCACGTTCATATGTTGTATCACTCAATGTTAAGGTTTCAACAGTTGTTATTGTGTTTGATGTTCATATCAGTGTATTTTCATATGTTGTGTCAATTCAAGTGATCTTTCACCATTTGGGCTTTGATGTATTGTTCATATTGTCTTCATTATCAATTTGTTTTCATAGTTTCTATAACTTCATGATTCTCTTTATGTTTGTATTTGTATATAGTTTATATTGTCTTTAATTATCAATTTATTTTCATATTTTCTATTACTTCATGATAATCTTTATGTTTGTATTTGTAGTTTATATTGTCTTTAATATCAATTTGTTTTCACTTGACGTTTATTTTCTTCTTCTACTTGTTATCATTCATAACTTAATATATTCATATGTTATGTGTTCATAGTCATGATCGGTCTTATGTTCATATCATTGTCATTGATGTTTTGTGTCAGTTCATAGTCATAGCTGACGTTATGCTTCCGCTTTTAGTATTTCATTTCACATTAGTTTTCATATTATCTTCAGTATCAATTTGTTTACATAGTATCACTTGGTATTTCGTCTTCTTCTTGTTGTCATTCATAACTTAATATATTTATATATGTGTTCATAGTCATGAATGGTCTTATGCTCATATCAAAGTTGTTAAGTTTTGTGTCAGTTCATGGTCATAGTTTCATTATGTGTTTTCAATGAATTATGATATCAGTATGGTTAGGGTTATGAAAACGGATTAGGGTTAGGGATGGCTTAGACTCTGCTATGGTTAATAAAGCCCAAAGTTAGGGGTATGGGTAATGTTATGCATTATTTGAGAATAGGGTATGATAACAGTTCAGCTTAGTTTAGGATTACTTTTGTTAGGGTATAACTATTGGGGATGATACCTTTATTAACGTTAGTGTTTGTTTGAAAGCTTTAGGTTAGGTTATCATTAATTAATAAATAAAATGATTTTCAAATTTAAGATAGGTATAATATTAAATCTTTTGGGTTAGGATTGCATATATATTAATGATTAGTGATAAGTTACAATCATCGATGTTCAGGTTAGGGTTTTTATTAGGTTACGTTGGCGTAAAATAGTTCAGATTGGAAAAAATAAAATCATAAAGTTGTTGGGATATCTAATAATTAGCTAAATTGAAATAACATTAAATTAAATGAATAAAATAATCATGAAAAATCAATAGAAAAAAAATAATAAAAATTAATGAAAAATAATAAATTAAATAAATAATTATAAATATTGGTAATAACAATAATAATAATAATAATAATAATGATAACAATAATAATAGTTAATGGATAAAAATAAATAAAATTAAATAAATAATAAAGAATAAATGAAAAAGAAATAGAAAAATAATAATAACAGTAATTATGAAAATAAATATTAAAATAAATAAAACATTAATTAAGAATATCAATAAATTAACTAACAGATAATGAAAATAATAATTAGATAATAAACAATAATAAAAATAATAAATTAAAATGAAATAAAAATAAATAAAATAATAATAAAAGTGAATAAGAAATAATAAAGAATATACTTGTAAATAAATGTTATAAAGATAATGAAACTAATAATTGAATAATAAAGTTATAATAAAAAAATAAAATAATATACTAATTGAATTTTTAAAAAATCATATTATAAATAAATATCATTAATATTGGTTATGATAATAGATAAATAGATAAAAATAATAAAGTCAACAAAATAGATAAATAAATAAAATCAAAAGTAATAAAAATTAAATAAATTTAAAAAATAAATAAAATAAATTAAATAAATTAATAATACAATAATTTAATATAAGATAATAATACAAATAATAAAATAATATAATAAATAAATTTAAAAAATAAATTATAGATAAAATAAATAAATAATCAATAAATAATTAATTAAGAATATAAATTAGATAATGTAAATATAATAAAAAGTAAGTAAATAAAATAAATGAATAACAATATTATAATAAATAATATAATAAATAATAATAAAAAATAAAAGTTGTCATAGCAACTTAGATTAGGGTTAGAAGTTGGATAAAAGAGAGATAAAATGAGAATATTAAAATAAAATTCGAAAATAAATAATGAATGAATATAGAGTTATCATAAGAACTTGGGTTAGCGAGATAACTTCAATAATTGCAGGATATTAGAATAACTTTCGAAAAATATTAAATGAATAAAGAGTTGTTATATCAACTTAAGTTAAAGATAAAAGGGAGGTAACTCCAATCAAATAGGAAAATAGAAAGTAACTATGGAGATATAAAAAAATGGTTAGGGTTAGTCATGAACAAAAACATTTCTGCCAACAGAAAAGTTAGGGTTAGTACAAGGATAGGTGCAAGGTTAAAGGTTAGGGTTAGGATAAAGACGAGACCAGTGAAAGTACCATAGACAGAAGTAGGGCGAGACATACAGGACGAGGTCAAAGGTCAAAGGTCAATGAAACACTATAACAAAAAGGTTCAATCATTGTATTCTAGAGACAATGGTAAAGGTGTAGTAAAAAATAGATTAGGTTAGGGTAAAAGCAAGGTCAAAGATAAGACCAATAAAAGAATCTTGAATTGAGATAGGGCGAGACTAATAAAAGAACCATGAATTGAGGTAGGACGAGAGTAATAAAAAGCCTTGAATTGAGGTAGGGCGAGAGTAATATTTACCAATGACAGGGCATGACCAATGGCAATGGACAAGTGAGAGCAAAGGCAAGACATACGTGTTGAGACAAAAGGTCAGCGACATACTATATATGGCAGATTCATTACACTTCTCGGTTCCGGAACGGAAACGATCTGCGGAACCGGAATTTGAAGGGAAAAAACGAAGACCTTTAACATAGGGCTTATGGGTCTCAAGTGCCCCTATATACTACTCACACTGCCAACGCCGAGGTACAAAAACAGCACAAACTACATTTTAACAAAATAACGAGATACATGAGCATGTGAGCTGTTAAAAGGGATTAATTTAAAATCTAAAATATGATATAAAGTACAAAAATCAGATGGCAAAATAAAAGAGTAGAAACAATAAAAAAGTCGACCGATATATTTCGTCAAATATCTCGTCGTCAAGTGGGTCGTGGGTAATTCTTCACGACCCACTTGACAACAAATACATGATAAAACAAAGCAATGGGAAAAGCGCTTTCATTGTTGTTCTTCATCTTAAAGTCTCCGTGTGGCCTTCAAAAAATGAGTGTTGCTCATTGCTCAAACATCATAGGGGTGGTAAAGGGGGGTCCCCAACACGGAAAAACGTGCTTAAAAATTGCCGAAAACGAAACACGAGTGATAAAAATGGCCAATCACGAAACACGGAAAATTGCTGCCCGTAGTTGGCCGAAAACTTGAGAGGTCAGTATCATTAATGATAATTCATGCATCCTATTTAAAGTTTTTTTTACGTGAAAGCTCTTAAAATCAATGAAAATCTTTGAAATTTTGCTCTGTGATACTTTCCGGTACAGTTACAATTCTAATTGTAACAAGTCCCGATTTCATTACAGGAAAATGAACATGCACGAAGTATAAAATATCTAAAACGAATTACGAGCTCAAAATATCGACAAAAACGAGGCACGTGAAATACTGCCAACACGAAAACACGAGGAATAAAAACACAAAACACGAAAACACGAATTTATAAAACGCCAAAAACGTTGCACGAAAATAACCCTTTACCACCCTCATCATAGTAAGTTCAAGACGGCCTCTAGCACCGGTTTGAGTGGAATTCATTGCTTATTGTCGATCAACGTCACACTATGCTCTCCATTATGAATGCATGAATCTCAAGTGTTTGTTACGCCCGATCATGTTTTGTTTAAAACATCTAAAACCATGAAACTGGTTTAACCCGCCATTACTTCCGAAAATGCCCGTACCAAGTAAGAACCATTTGCCTGGTGGTTTTGTACCTACTTCTTTGGATTTCGGCTCTTGACAATTTTGTTCGGTAATAGGGTCTGTAAGTCTCGTCATGTGACACCGAGAAATCACGATAAAATTTGTTTTTGAGAACGTTTCCCGCCAAAATATGACGTTGCAGGATTATGACGTCCAAATTTTTTGCTTGAAACGTCAGACTTTTCTGTTAAAAATGCAACTTCCGGGTACAAATTATGTGCCCGAAAGTTTCAAAATTGAACTAGACTTACAGACCCTATAATGTTGTTACCACTACCCCTATTTGTACACATGATGTAGTAATCCTTAATGAAAATTCAGGGATAATGTGGTAATCTCCGTCTGTCTGGCCGTTCCAATCTACCTCACGCTCTTCTTGCTACTTAAAACTCCTCTTCCTTTTTTTTACATTTGTGTCAGGTTTTAAAACATTTCTCTATCAATTGTGGTCTTCCAAAAGATAAGATTTGATCCGCATTGACGAGACATAAGTCGTCGAAATGGCCATATGAAGAAGACCAAATTTACAGAAACTTAGGTGTTTTTTTAATTGTATAAGGAATTGTTGAATATATAAAATAGATGTACAATAAGCTTTCGATTTTTTATATTGGACCAGGCGCAAATAAGAGGCCCAAAGGAAGTCGATTTTGACACATGCAGCATGTGACATAAACTATTCCTACATTTACAATGCAGGGATTTCATTTTGCTATAAAATTGTTGTCTAAATTCAATAGATATGCAATAAGCTTTTCTGATTTTTCATATTTATCTCTGTGCAAACAAGAGACCACAAGATGTCGATTTCGACAAAGGCCCAAAGATGTTGATTTTGAAAGATGTGGCATGTGACGCAAAATCCTCTTACATTTTTGGGATAAGTGATTTATTTGAGTTGCAGAACACAAGTAAGCTTTCGGAATTTTGATTCTCGTTCCAACTTTGGTAAAATTCCTAAAAGTGTCAAAGACTCATATTCAAAAATGTGTTTTGCCTATTGTCTTATATCTGGGAAGAAACAAAATTCTGAGTTTTAAAGATGTGATTCCAATTTCGGTAAATATCATGAAAGTCTCAATTTCCGAGTGAGTAACTATAACTTTCAGAATTTGTTTCAATTGACATACATTGTCACCAATTTATCAATTCTACCTAGCAACAATACACTTAGAATTTGGTTGAATTACAACAGACATTTTCACTATTTGGATTTTAAAAGTGTTAGATTCTAATTCTTAAGTTCCTGAAAGTCTCAAAGATCACATATTTTGGGGGAATTCTACAATGAAGCCATAGTCTAAGAATTTGTTTCAATTATTACAAACATTTTCACTAACTGATTTCCAAAGTATTTGATTCCAAGTTTAGTAAATTTCCTGAAAGTTCTATCAAACAACAATACTGTATATCCTTCAATTCATTCTAGTAACAATACTGACTATCGATAACTTGATTTCACAAATGTCAGAAAAACTATGCCTTAGGTCTATTACATCTGACAGGGAGTGAGAGAGTGCAGGAATCACTGTCGTTTCTGACAGTAATAGTCCTAAATTGCAAAATTCTTAGACTTTGCAGGTAAGGGTTATATCTGTATGTCGTTTTCGACATCCCATCTTATTTTATTTTATAATGGCCTCGTCCTGTAGTTGAACCATTTTTGAACATTGTTTGTCCTCAGTGGTCTTTCTTTTATTCTGTTGTACTAGACACTCTATTCCACTACAATTTTCCCCAAAAATAATTGAGAGATTTTTTGTTGAAATTCATTCTGAAAAACTAAGGGTCTGACCGCGAGGGTGGAACTTATCAGGAACAATAGAGATATTCATTGAAATTTACCCATTTGTTTTAAGAAACATCTCAATATAACTGGAGATTTCCTATTTTTATCGGCAGATTAATCTTTTCAAAATAGAAACTGAAACGACTGGGCGTGTTTTTTGAAAAACAATCCAAGGTAGGCAGACCCTGAACATTGCGCTGTGCAATTCAATCGCATATTCGAAAATTAATGATTCGAATATCGGATACGAAGCAAGTTTAATTTTCGGACCGGAACAATAATTTGACATCTAATTTGACATCAAATTAGCTTCTTTTTCCCGTAAATAATGTTTACTCCGGAGACTTTGTAAAATGTCTCTGTTACTAGCGCGGCTAGTTCCGAAATTCCGATAGATAAAAGATTGAACAACAACAACAAAAACGTTGTTCCATTGATTACTTGTACCATGTAATTGTTGAGACTTTGTCTCATTTGAATTTACTACATATCATTTAGTAGAGAAATTGAAGTCAAATTCTTAAGATTCTAATTAACCCACCTAACATCAGGCTACATTATACATCATTCGAAAGGTAATTTTGTTCTCTATCCATTTTTACCGTTCGTCAAATTGGGAATATAAGCAGTTTGTGAAATGACCTTGACCTTTTGAACTTTGAAATTAACATAAATTCCAACAACAGACTATATAGATGTTTTTAGTCAAATGAAACCAAGACTTTATTGGTAATTCTTCTAACATGACCATAAAATGGCTTAAAAGCTCAGAATTACGAACTTGCATACAAAAAGTAATTTCTTGGTAATTAGACGAAATAGATTATGTCGTCGGTAACCTACAAACCACGAAAAGGTCACAGACAATAAGGCAGGAAGTTTTTTAGTTTTAATAAATACAAATTACTTGTTCATTTTTGTGTATTTGTTTTGTCTTTGTTATACTGTCTCAATTCGTGTTGCTGTAAATTGTCGTGATGTATTATATATATTGGGGGGGATTTTAGTTCTTTTCATATTTTTTTTCTATATTTCTTCACTTTTTATAAAATATTTTTTTAAATTAAGTTTTCTTTAGTTCATAGAAATAAACACACATAAATGAAGCCCATTAAAAAAACAATACATTTCTTGTTTTTTTTTATAATAATTATTTTTTTATTGTAAATGTACTTTCTATTGGAGAAAAAGTAACATGTACACGTTCAACGCATTCGACTTATCAACCTACACTTCATAGATCATCATTACTACTCTGTAAACTATACAAGTTTTCCATATCGTTCCAATTCATGGTCATTGTCATTAACAAAAGGGTTTTCACAAACTTCGGTACCTTGAAAAGGTCAAAATTCTGTGCAACTCAAGTTCTGGTCATAACGCATGCATGACTTGCTATCTAAGCTTCTACCTTTACATTTGCGGATTAAATCTTGCAGAAAATCAGAAGTCATTTTCCAGGTGATCAATACTGGTTCAGGACCTTAAGTTTTTTTATCGCCACCCGTAGATATACGTTGAGCTAATAGATGTTTGGCAATGTGGCCAGACATTATAAGTTATCATACACTGAACCAACTAATATGATTATCTAGATAGTGTCGAAAATCGTTGAACGGTAAGCGGCTGTCAGGCCTGCTAAATAACAATGTCCGCCCTACACAACAAGAAAATCAGTAATCATGACAATATAGTGTTTCACCTACACCAAAGTTATTCAAAAGCGTACATATAAGATTGTACACAAGGACAAAATTCACAAACATGCAGTAAGCATGAATAAATAAACATATCGAATTACTTCCACGTTATGTAATACTAATTTCAGCTTGATATTTACATTAAAAAATTAAAATATGAAATACATCCATACTTTGAATAACATGTAAATTATATGAAATATTTTATTTGCATTCATTTTCAATTGAGGTTTTCTCTGCATGTATTACGAAAACGCCATTTACTGGTACAATCTAAGTCAATTTAAGGCTAATTTATGGCCGTAATTGTAAGATGTATGACCAATAAACTCTGAATCATTCGACTAAAACATCTATAAAGTATGTCGTTAACTCTTATGTAAATCGCAAAGGTCAAAAGGTCAAGGTCATTTCACAAACTGTTTATGCAGAGAGTTTTGAACCAAGCTCATAAATTCGCCCCCTTTTTATCGCTTTATGTAGAAAGGTGATCAAAATTGTTATCAATGGTTTATAAATATGTTAATGAAGACATGTATAACCATTAAAGTTAATTTTTCAACTTCACGTTGAAATTAATGTCTGAAAAGTGACTGGAATGAGTTTACAAGAATTTTCAAAGTTTGACCTTTGACCTTCATTAAAAAAAATCGTGACCACTTCCACATTTGACGAACGATAAAAATGGCTAGAGAAACAAAATGACCTTTAGAATGATGTATAATACAGCCTGATGTTAGGTGGGTTGATTAAAATCCTAAACTAGACGCCTTTTTGAAATCCGTTGCTCCACTAATTGTTCATTTCTATTTAGCTGAAAATTGCCCCACCATGGTATGCAACTTTAGGAGAAAATATTGCTATAAAATGAGCCAACTTTGATCTCAGTTCTAGAAAAACACAAGCAATACTTTTTATTACAGATTCCAGGTTAATAGTGTCGGTTCTTCAAACTTGCCGTCTTTAAACAAATCTTATAGATACGAATATAGGTGTCTATCTACCTTTACCTACGAATATAGGTGTCTATCTACCTTTACGCCATAAGTGTTACTGTACTGCTACAAATCGGTATGAATAAACAAATCTTAATGCATATCATGTTTTTCTTCAAATAAGATTTAACCTTTTGATAGGATGGTTATTTTTTCATGCCACTGCGCTGATCGTTAGATTTTACTGAAATACATCTGCAAACGAATACCGAAGAAAAAATGATGAAATCATGGATTCCAAAATAAAGAAATCCAAAATCATATCCAATTCGAATTGAGACAAAACAAATAAACAAAAGGAACAAGAACACTACAAAACTAAAGCACAAGCAGTGTAAACCCCTTCAAAAACTGGGTATCATCAGGTGCTCCGGAAGGCACCGCGCGTGGCAACCGTCACACTGCCAGTTAAATGTCCGGTTTTGTCATAGTCGGCGTTTGTCAGTCCGGTAATTAAATCTGGATGTGCCTTAAGGTATCTTTTCTCATTGGTGAAATAGAGACATTGTAACGGTCTGTCAAAATCATGGTGACGACCGTAAAATTTCTCTAGTGACAATTGCAACAGCGACTGAACATACCCTTGAAGTATCAGTTTTTGAGACAGTAATTCCGCTCTGTTAACAAAATCGCTGTACAAACTACAGGCACGACAATAGGGAATAAGATGTGAAATGAAGACGGTGTATGCCAGAGATATGGAAAAAATACTACTCAAAAACGGGACGTTCACTATTGAAAAGTCGATATCAAAATTGAGTTTGATTTCTATGAATATAATAAACAAACCTGATATTCATTTAACACTATATTAGGAATGACAACATCAATTTATGTTGAACCTTTGATCTAATTTGTTTTACCATTTGCTTATTTACAATGTTATTTCTTACTTAATGCTTATTGTTGATATAAAATATACATGAAGCTGAATTAAAAGAGATATGGATTGCATGTGGATTTACATAAATTCCACATTAGTGAATCTGTAATTGATATTTGGACTTTTAGTTAAAGAGAGATCAAAAACATTTACTGTTTATATTTACATATCGTAATTAAGTCCATAACGTAAATTTGTACTTTTACCTAACAAAATAGATTGAAGCAACTGAATGCAGAATGGCAGTCCTAATGGCAGATAAGTAGACAAAAACTAAATAATTAACATAAAAACAGCAATTCAGATGCAAAACATATTGTGAAAACATGACAAAGACAAAGAACGCCACGAAACTATGAACACAAATTGTGTGAACCTGACTAAAAATTGGAGATATTAGGTGTTCCAACAAGGGAAGCATAATCTACTTCACACGTGACAACCGTTACATTGCCACTGAAAAGTCTGGTGTTAACGTACGGAGTTTTGCATCTCAATAATAAACTTTGGATCTACTTAAAATGGTTTAAAAAAGAGGTAAAGGGGAAATTCCAATATAAAAAATTCAAACATATGGCAATTCATTAAACACGAATTGAAACAGCATCACAAATACAAAACAAATGGGAAAAATTGAACAAGGACGCCACAAAATTTAATCACTAGCAATGTGAAACCCTACAAACTCTTGAGATATCATCAGGTGCTCCGGAAAGGTAAGCATCATCTACTCCACTCCTGGTACCGAAATGTTTTTCACAGTCGTTGTTAGTCCGGTCAGTCCGGTAATAAAGTGGATTTACTTAAAGCTTTCTATTCTCATCTGTGAAATAGAAATAATGTAACGAGATATCAATCATGATCACAACCGTAAAACTTCTGTAGTGATAATTGGAGCAGGGGTTGAGCAAAACCTTAGTCTATAAATTAAAAAAAAATAGTTCGCTCTGTTGACAAATTAGCTGTACAAACTACAAACACAACAAAAGCGAATGTGTTGTGAATGCCGGAAATGTTGGATTACTGCTGATTAAAAACGAGTTCACGTTTGGAAGGTCGAAATCGTCATTCTTGTCATTAAGTTTTGCTTGAGGCGCCTGAGTACCATTGTTGTCATAGCTTTGTTTTAGGACGTCCTGAGTACCATTCTTGTCATAAAGTTTTGTTTTATGACGTCCCGAGTTGTTATAAAGTTTTGCTTGAGGTCGTCCTGAGTACCATTTTTGTCATAACGTTTTGCTTGAGGAAGTCCTGAGTAGCATTCTTGTCATAAAGTTTTGCTTGAGGACGTCCTGAGTACCATTCTTGTCATAAAGTTTCGCTTGAGGTAGTCCTGAGAACCATTCTTGTCAACGTTTTGCATGAGGAAGTCCTGAGTACCATTCTTGTCATAAAGTTTTGCTTGAGGACGTCCTGAGTACCATTCTTGTCATTCATTAAGTTTTGATTTAAGACGTCCTGATTTACAATATAGAGGTAAAAGTCAAGGTTTGGTGATGATGATTGTATGTCTGTGCTAGTGCTCTTTTTAAACTATTTTCACTTAAGTATATAATATAATATAATAAGGATATAGAGTAAATGAACCGAAGACCATAACGCATATGTTAACTCCAACTGCAATTTTAATGAGCTGTATGGCCATTACAGAAATTAATTCCTCATCAGCAGCACTAGAACCCAAACAGGAAATTCACAATTTCAAAAAATGTTTAAAATATACATGAAACCAAATGAAATCCAAATAATCAGTAATATCAAATATAGATAGGGACAAAACTACGATGGAAGGAGTTAAACCTTAGGTTTTAGAATTTACATAAAATTAGATAATAGTTATAAACAAAGTTTACATATGAGATATTAACTCATGCAAAAGTACACCATATCTAGGAAAATTAAAGAGCATACATCTCAACACATGGCATTGTTTTACCAACTCCATATTGCAATAATAGACAAACTCCTGTATTAAATATTTTACCAAAGGATATGGAGTACACCGTTAAACTAAAACAAAAGATGAAGGTTAACCTTAAATTGAGGACTGTTCAATGAAAGAGCATCATCTATATAACTGAAACTGGAATTTTAAAAGCTTTGTTTAGTTTATTGACCATTCCTGAGTATATTTTTTTAACTATTTTTGGATTATGGCTTTCCATTTAATTTGATTTTAATGCTGCTGACGAGAGTTTAATCATTGAAACACATCATCACCCAACAAAACAGTGTTTCCTAAAAACAACATCAAAATGCTAAAATTGTACATTGAAAAGACAAGGCAAGTGACAGGGTTAAACTTGTCTTTTACTTATCTATGTTTTTCTTTTTATTTTACTTATACCATTGAAACAATATTGAAAAAAATGATGACGCATGATATAAATCCCTGTGGTTTGATCACGATTTTTCCTGTAATTAACTTTTACTAGTTGCCTAAATAGTTTTACGGAAAGGCTGTCTGAAACATTTTTTTTTCATTTTTATGTATACCTTTGATAAAATATTGAAAAAAAATGCGAGACATGATATCAATCCCGGTTTTTAGATCACGTCCAAAAATTAAGTTTTTTTTCTACCGTTAACGTTCACTTGTTGTCTCTATAGTTCTAAATAAGCGATTTTGAAAACTTTTTTTTCGTCTTCACGGATTTGACATAACCGGTTTTGACTCAACCCTGAATTGACTCACTGATAGTGTGACGGGTGCCGCTAGCGGAGCAGAACATGCTTACCCTTCCGGAGCACCTGGTGTCACTTCCTATTTTCATTGGAGTTCACACTATTAGTGCCTTAGTTCTTAATGTCTTCTTTTTTCTCCAAGTCTTGTGGCTGTCTCACGTCCTTGTTTTGTCTTTGTTTTTCTCTGTTGGTGTTTTTGCCATGTCGTTCGACTTTGATTTTTGTGATCATCACTTCTTTCGGTATTTTACTGCCGTTGTTTCGGAATATAGTATTTTGTCAAGATATTCTCTATTAAGCGAAAGCATTCCTCAGTTATATTGGGAACAATATTTTCCAATCCATTGCTATCAGTATGAATACTTTTGAAGTGTCTCAGCACATTCTTGCATTTTGCAGCTCCTTGCAAGGACATGCGAAAAAAAAACAGGTAAATAAATATATTCATTTAATATAAAAAGAAAAATGGTAATCCGAATGTTTGTGCCATATGTTTAGTCATGGTTCATATCTATAGATATGTTGACTTTATAATATTAACAAGTTATTTCATCTAGGGTTTGTTTATTTTGGTTGCATTGAAATTCTGGCCATTCCAATAAAACATTGCTACTGAATATCTTAATAAAACATTAAACAATGAAGTTGAATTTTATCCACAATTTACTGAAGTCATTGCCAATAAATACTTAATATCTATCAAATTATGATATGTTTGCATAGTATTGTATCTATGTTTGTGTTTTTATACTTTTTGAACTCAAAGTTACAGTTTATTTGTATTTTTATGGATTTACTCTATACTTTTCGGCATCCTTAACAATAATCCTTGTTCACTGATGATTTTTGTTTCGGTACATTTTCAGCATTTCGACAAAACAATGCACATTCGTTCAAACTGATTTTTTTTTAAATTCCAGAATAAAAAGAGTGGAAAGGAAACAGCAACAATTACTGAAGCCACAATTCACCAAAAACTCTATAACACAAACAAAAACAATAGACAAAACATAAACAACGATAAGAACAACTGGACTTGGCAATGGCACTATCAAACGCCAGTGTTCGAGCTTTACCGATATTCAGGTACCCAAACCTCCCTTTATCTATCCCGTTTCCCTGCAAGATAATAAATACAGTAAGACTAATAATTATAAGACACGATTAAACAAAAACATAATTTGAAATGATGGGTCAAGTGATGCTTTCCACTAAACTACCGTTTAGTCCAAGAAGCTTTGTCTGAAATATAATTTACAAATCTGAATAGCACAGGGGATTTTTCAAACAAAGGAATCATTTTAAAATACGGTGTCATTTTTTAAGAGTGCTGAGCTATCATTTTAGTATATTTATGACTCCAAAGAAATATTACTTTTGTGGGTTTCTATGAGTAGTAAGTATTGTTTGTTTCTGCCTACCTTTTTGGAAGTCATTGAAACCTAATTTATCAAATAACAAAATACCGAAGTTACTGTTAATTTATCTTCTGCATATGCGCATTTTGACAACTTATGTCTCATCAGTGCAGATAAAAACAAAAAAAAACATTCGGAAGTCCATTAACCTAAAAATATGTTAAAGCTGATAGAGAACAAATAAACAAAAGGGGTCTAAATAGAAAAGCCAAAATTCAACCAAGGATAGAGCCTGGAGATACTCCTTAGTTTTAAACATAATTTTGCAAACTTTAGATATCGCAAGTTTATCGGGTCAGCATCAAAGTGCTGACTATTGGGTTGATGAATAGGAACTCTCGTGTACTTGAAGGCGGAAACGATCGCCTCGGATACCAGTAAGAAAGAAAACTGGATTTCTAAACCTATTGAAATAAATATATACCACATAAAAAATTATGAAATTGAAGTGTATTTATAATTTTTACAATATAATAATTAAATTTTAATTGACGAAGAAAAAATTAACCTGAAGCGCTACAAATCGATTAAATATAAATCACCCTTAGCTCAACAGTGTTCAGTGATTCCCTCTCAATGTATTGATGTATTGATTTTTTACGTATAGAAATAGATCTGTTATCGGAATGAACGCGATTTAAAAGTCCCGTATTGTTGAGTGTAGTTTTACTTATATTATACCGGGGTATATATATACAGCACAAATTATAATACATCGATCAACGCTATCATAAAAGGACGTGGTCATATCTGAAATAGCAACACATCCGATTCAATGTTTTCACAACTTACGGTGAGCATGTTTAAGGGGCTTTATTAAGCATAAGTTGAATATGAAAAAAATATCGAACCCCTTACAACCAATTAAACTTTAAGGGGTAATTTTTTAATAATTCCAGCAATCCAATGTTGTAATTGCCGCAACTGATTCATTTTAAATTTCAACGTCTGTCAACCAGATGATTTTACAAGTAAATGACTTTGATCTTTTCTCTTTTTGTTTCATTTTTTTTTTTTTTTTGTATTCTATTACAAAAGAGTCGACTTTCAACGTCAAACAGGAAAAGGATATACAGATAAAAGAACGGTTATAGGTATAAAAGAGATACTGCACAAAGAAGTGCTTGCTGCTCAAATATTCCCTGCAACCAAACAAATTCTGCATCTAAACCAAGAAAAAAAGAACAACATGTTACAGCATCAATAAATGTAAGCAAAAAACTGCAGGTAGGCGCCCAAATAATAGTGCACTTGGATTCAAATACAGCTTAGACTCGTGTTTATATAGAATTGCACATATGACAGAAAGATTATAAGATTAAAGATTAATTTATATACTTCAGTCAGTCATCTCAAATCATGTGTCTGTATGACTTAATTGTCTGTTTTCTGTGTTATCACAGAAGTGCACAATAAGTCAACATATCATGCAAAGACAACGAATATTTATTTATTTATTTATTTATTATAATTATTATTTGATTTTATTTTTTTCAATAAAAAACCTCTAAGAGTTACTAGGTTTTGAAATGACTCTTAAGTGCAAATCAAATATTTTTGACAACAAAAATCAAAACACTGATGAAGCCTAATCATGTCCAGATTTTAATATTTGTATACTGAAATTCAGCACTTCCAAATTTACCTGTTGGACGAAAGCCACTCTCTCTAAATACAGATATTAGTCTTGTGCTTAATATATCGTCACCTGAGAATTATAATGTTCTATCTCCATTTTTGGTCAATATGAGACTGAAATAACTAGACTACTCCTCGCACCATGTTCTATCTCCACACTAAATATAGGTTGCCAAACTTTTCATTCTATATGCATACAGCACAATATTGAAATGATATAACTCCAATTTTAGATTTACATTGGTGTTATAATGTTGTAACTCCACAACCAATCGCTTGCGTGCATTTTGGACATGTGACTAGAAGTAACAAATGGCATGTAATCTTTTTGGGGTTTATAAGACATGTTTGCTGTATGATTTTATGTGTTGATTTCATATATTATGTCCAAGGATATCAATTGCAAGAGTTTTGTGAAAAGTACCTTCAAGGTCCTTGAATTCATGCAGTTGTGTCAGAAAATCAAATGCATATTTGATGAAAGAATTTAGCATCAGACAATTTTTAAGAAAAATAAAACTGCTACATAATCATTTTATTGAAACAAGAGAACATTTGATGCTTCCTCTATTGATCTGTGTTTAACAAAATAGTTCGTAATTGTTTTCGGTAATTTATTTAAGAGGATGTCATCTAAAAAATAAATGCCACAAAACATTTTTTTTTCTGTGAATTTTTATGTTTTTATTGAAATCAACCTTTTATGGGTTGCGACAAAGTGAATGTCAATTGTGGTTTTAGAAATGATCTTTAAACAATGTAATAAAGTTAAGTTTGTGTTGACATATTTGTCTTATTATCTGTAGCATATTATTCCAAGACTTTACAATGATCAGTTTTGTATCCGTACTTAGTATCTCCCTTATGCAAAGTTCTGAACCTTACTGATTTTGCTTTCCATTTAGATCATTTTGGTTATAAACCCTCTATCAGTTTTGAACATCTTTGAGTTTGTGGTCTTCCAAATGTTTCGACTTAATCTGCCTTGAAGAGACATAAATTGTCGAAATGGCGATATGTAAAAGCAAAATTTACAGTAAGTTCTGTATTTAGTGATATCTCATACAGTCTATGAGCTAATGGTATTGGTCTGCGATACTCTATTTAATATGCAGTATTTAAAGGTTTATATAGGACAAAACATCCCTGAATCAAATTAATGAAAGGTGCCGATAGATGTTGATTGCTGTCTTTCTCTATTGTTCATGTTGAGTTTTCAGCATTATAGTATTTATAAAGGATTGCTGTGCCTCTGATCATTCTCTTCTTCAATTAACAATCAAAAGCTTTACTGTTTCTTACTCTATTTCAAGCATAACTATCACATTTTTTCAGATTAAAATGTTCTAAGTGCAATAGACACTTTAATTTTTATAAATTTCATACCAAATATTATGAAAATGTTCTAACTCCAAACAGATTTTTTTTAAAATTGAACACATAACAGCAAAATATCCAACAAACTATGGTTTAAAACATCATCTTAAACACATTCTAAATAATGAACTTGTTTATGTGCATCCACTTGTTGATATGAGAAAATATTCCAATGTCAAACTTTGACTCAAGATTCCCGAAAATTACAAAAAAGTGAGATAAAATATTATAATTCTCAGGTGACGATATATGAAATATCGAAACAAAATGTCAAAATGAAGAAAATCTACGATTTAGAACTGATACTACAAATGGAAATAGCATTGGAAAAGTAATATAATGGATGTCATGAATATTCCTCGTAATCAAAATGTATTGAAAGGCGATTTACCTTTTACCCTAACTAAACATCGGGAAATCTAGTTTATTTCATGTAGAGGGAAAAATACAACTTGATTCAATTTTGTCTATATTCTCCTTTCATAGGCTTCAAAATGACAAAATTGCCAAAATATCTATTCAAACAGTGTAATTAGAATAAAATTCAATGAATTAGAATATAGATGCACTTATATATTTCTTATGAGTTTTTGAAATGTGAGGCTAACATAAGTACACTTTATTATATTTACATTTTCCTTTTTTAATTGATACGACTATTTAATTGTAGAAACTTGTAGCTTAAAATTTCTTGTACAAATCTTTTTCTTTTTTTTTTTTTTTTTGAGATTTCTGCAGATATCTGAACTGCCGAAAGTGTAATAATCTCTGCGTTGAAGAGACATAAGTTGTCGAAATGCGCATATGCAGAAACAAAATTTGCAGTAAATTCGGTATTTTGTTATTTATTACCACTGGGCCAATGCCTCTGCTGGTGGACTGTTAGTCCCCAACGGTAGTCACCAACCCAGTAGCCAGTACTTCGTTGCTGGCCCGAATACCGATTGTAATATCTAAATTTTAGAAATTTTTGTTTAAAAGTAAGGAGTATCTCCTTCTTGCATAGTTTTGTCCTTAGTTGATTTTGGCTTTCGTATTTAGATCTTATTGGTTATTTGTTCTCTATTAGTTTTTACACGTATTTTGGTTTGTGGACTCCCAGCTGTATTGATTTTTTTCTGCACTGAAGAGACATAAGTTGTCGAGATGCGTATAAGCAAAAACAAAATTTGCAGTAACTTCGGTAACTTTTGTTATTCATTGAGACATTGCCAAAGAACATTTTTGGTTTGTCATTCAAATTATGAAAAGAATACAGTAAATGCCCGAAATAACTGATAAAGCATCAACAATGGGTTCATGGGCTAAAAATTACATTAAAATCAATATGAAATTCCTGAATTTTATAGATTCTTCGAGGTCGTCGGCAAAATGATCAGTAGATCATTAATCCAATCCAGGCTCATTGTTTTGAAAGTTATTAAACTCTTCAGCAGAATTGTTCCTATAGGAGGCGCCAGAATTCCATGTAAATTAAATAAACAAGCCTTTGATGAAACGATCGTTAACATAACATCAACACTTACAGTATACTTAGTATGTTCAGAAAAAATGAAGTACAACTAAACATATGGCAAATTTTATTGTGTAAACATTTTTTTGTATACACAATATGTCAAGACATACTGTATACATATTTTATGCACAGTTATCCACATGCAATGAAATTTGGGGTAATAATTGTCAACAATTAGAACAAAAGATATAAACTGTGTGTGTTACTTTATTAAGATATTGAAGACAATGTTTGCAATAGCTGAAACGTCTGTTTGTCTGATAAATGACTGCGTGAATATTCTATGAAAATATTTAAAGGATAAATTCCAAGTTTTTGGTGAAGTCTGATATGGTTTTGTTTGTTCATATGATGTAGTTGTATTAAGTTTTCGTGCTGTTGTTTCATGTGTTATTAACAATGAGCCATTTTTAACGCATTTATTCTACTTTTAGAACATTGTACTCCAGGTTCTTACTTGTATTATTCTATTGTGGGTATTCTATTCGTTGTAATCCTCTCCAAATAATCTGGAGATGTATTGTTAAAACGCTTATTAACCAAATCATGTTTTTGCACCTGAAAATCAAAGCTCCGATGGAGCTAAATCTCGAAGCCCTGAAAATCTACATGTGGCAAAACTTCGTATATATATAGTCATCCAAAGAACTGCTACATATGTCTGCATGTATTAAGTTATTCCGTAATACGTGAAAATAATCGGATAGTTTGATTTCACATGTTGATTTCATTGCTATAAATATATGCAGTACACTGTCACAGATTTTCATCTCGCAAATTACTGCGCGACTGGTTCGTTTATCCGAGACGCAATGTAAAAAAACGAGTAATTTGATAAACATGCATATTGTTTTCAATTTAATAAAACAACACTGTATTCAACTCAAGAAAATGAAGAAATATAACTTAAATACTAAATGTATACGATTTTGAAAGAAACTTCCGCACTATATTTTATCGGAAGCACGAAGATCATCTTTTAGAGCTGTTAATAGGCTTGAAGCCTCATGCAGGGCACGTAATTTTTTTCTTGCCATATCAATATCTCTCCAGCCATTTCATGGCTTCGACATAAAAAACTATTGTGGACCTGAGCGTGAAGGAGAGTATTTATTAGGCACAATATAGATATGCATTAAAGATTTCCGACTGTTTTAAAAACAATCTCGATATACCTCTAGATGGTCGTTTCATGGGGGAAACGTGCATTGGTCCATTGTTATGGAGACTTCTCTCGTGTGCATTTACTAAAATACCCTTTTATTGTTTATTGATTTATTGTTCTTGTTGTAAAAATTAATCTAATGATAGGATAATTGCTAATTTTTTTTTCATGGCTTTTAACTGACGTTTTAATTTTACTGAAAATTGTGGTTAATTCCTATGAATATAATAAGCAAACATGATATTCATTTTACACTTTTAAATAATAACTGCATTAGAATTGATTACTAAGTATATTACTTTAATTTTATTTGAACCTTTGATATAATTTGCTATAACATTTGCTCATTCACAGTGTTATGTTATATATGAAACCAAGTTAAAAAAGATATGGGTTACATGCGACTTATATAAATGCCACATAAGTGAATACATAAATGGTATTTGCACTTTTAATTAAAGAGAATTTATAAGCATAAGCTCTTTATATTTGAATATTATGTTCAATAAAGGGATTTTTACAAATCAAAAAACATCGACAAATGAATAATGAAGCAAAAAGGCAGATGAGTAGACAAAAAAAAACTAAATAAAAAATGCAGCAATTCAGATGTACACATGAAAAAATAAACAAAAATGAACAGGAAACCCACAAAACTGAACAACAGTTGTGTGAATCCAACAAAAAATTTGAGGTATCATCACGTCCTCCAACAGGTTAAGCACGATCTGCTTAAGCTGTGACAACCGTCACATTGGCAATGATAAGTCCAATAGAATGTCATTGTCTGTGTTTCCTCATGATAAACTAGAATCACGAATCATTATAAACTTGATAATTTTTTCCGACAGAAACGACTAGATCTACATCTTTTTGGACTAACATCTCGAATTTTACAAAAATTGTCTATCACAATACTAACATTTACGACAAAGGGACGATTTTAATTTCAACAATATCATTTTCCCTAACATAAACAAAAATTTTTCGTTTTTTTTCTGCCTACCAAGTGTATAATGTTTCACTTTTGATTCGTTAGGCGAGAGTAACCACAAACAGACTTGCTCATTAGACATAGGTATCTCCAAGACCGCCTTATTAATCAAGGCTTAAAAATTCCGTCTCATACGATCATTAAAAAATTTTTTAATAGATATCAGTCCTTTGTGGAAAATTTTGAAGTTTCAAGATTATTTTTCTACTTATCATTTCTTTTTACTGTCTTCGACCTTTCCGAAAACCTTTCAAAAAGCGATTTTATCCGGAAACTTGCAATATCTAAATTAAACAAAATTTTGTTCAAAACTAAGTAGTATCTCACTCTTGAACAGCTCTGTCCTTAGCTGATTTTGGCTTTATTATTTAGATCTTATTGGTGATTTGTTCTCTATGAGCCTTTACACATATGTCGTAATATGGATTTACAAATATTTTGATTTTACCTGCACTGAAGAGACATAAGTTGTCGAAATGCGCATATACAGAATCCAAATTGACAGTAACTTCGGTATTTAGATGTTCAATAGCAATTGCTGCCGGACACAACCACAATGGAATTAGTGTAGTAAAGAACTGAGAACTGAGAACCGAACCGTCAGTCTAAAACGAACAATCCAAGGACAATGGCAACGTCGAAAAAACTTTTTTCATGACGCCCAAAAAACGGTTTAACCCACCATTTCTTTTGAAAAGCCAGTACCAAAGCAGGACCATTTCTGTCGACATTTTTTTCCGTTGGTTTCCGCCTGGTTTGTGTTTTTGTTTTCATGGACTTCGGCTCTTGACAAGTCTGTTCGGTAATTTTATTGTTTCTCCCATTTTTCAACTCTTTTATAAACCTTGGATCTCATTTTCAAATAAATCATTGAAAAGCTCAATCAGTTATGGTGACGATCCTAAAGATTTCGTAGTAACAATGAGTGTAACCTAATTCTATAAGTTTTAGAAACATTAATTTGCTTTGTTGATAAATTCGCTGTACAAACTACAAGCACAACGACAGCGATTTTGTTGTGAATGCCGGAGATGTTGGACTATTGCTGCTTAAAAATCAGGAAATTCACTATTGAAAAGCCAATATCACGACTCCTGTCATTAAGGTTTCCTTTTAAGGACGTTTTTTTTTTTTTTTTTTTTTTTTTTTTTTGTGTAAAACTACCGATAAAGAGATATAAGTTCATGTATTATGCTGGCGAATACCGAAGATGAATGTATTCCTTAAATTGGGTTTTATTTCTGAATTAGCCATTGTATGAAGCTGGATTCATAGTCCCCATAAGTACTGTCTGCTGGAATAATTGTTTTTTTAATTAAAAACCATACAAACATATTGTCAATTTCAAATCGCAGCATTGTGACGACGTCTTTTTGTTGGAATTATTGTAATGTTCCGTAATTATCTTAACCTAGCTTCAAATATGAATATCTTTCGCCCTTTTAAGTACAGAACGACTGATCATTGAATCTTATTTCCATATATATATACATGTATATACTATTAGTAATTTATTTTGCGAG
>MJUU01052280.1:44661-59987 GCA_002080025.1 Modiolus philippinarum
TTTTTGTTTTTTTTTTTTTTTTTTTTTTTTTTTTTTTTGTTTTTTTTTTGTTTTGTTTTGTTTTTTCTGGTCACTACAACTATCATTTTTGGATCGATTTTGTCACGAAACTTCATGCGACGTTATATCAATGTGCTGTTGCTAACGTTCCATGCAGATTGACCACAATATGTTCGTATCAGCGCGGTGCAGTGATAATAATTTTATCGTCGCCCACGAACAAATGAAAATTAAGCAAATTAGCGATAAAATCACTTTAACATTATACCGTTACAGTAACTACATTACTTTAGTAATAGGGTAGCATAAAAGGTAGTATATATAGTTACAAATATCCAGTTATAGCATCAGTTGAGTCCTGTTGAAGATAGAACTTCTAATAAATAATTAGTAACATACCACTAATTGGTAACCAAACGAATGCACCGAATATAAATGCACAACGGCTGATATAAATCGCAACTAAAACAGTCCCAATAAAAATATACGTTTTTCGATTATATCTCTCAATAAAAGCGCATCAACGCCGCATGGAAAACTGACAATATTTTGGTTGGTCATCCATCAATACAGTGTCTCCGAAAAAAAAATAAAATGCTTACAGTACATTACAAAGGCAGGGCATGCATTAATGCGATGGTGAAACTTGTCTTGTATAATCTCTGTTCTCCCGTTTTTTTACGTTTGTCATTAAACAATATTGAAGATAAGACGAGGTATGATAATGCGGTCGATCCCGATGGTTTGATCATTTCAAAAATTAAGATTTTTTACTATCAACTTTTTCTAGTGGCCCATATAGTTTTATAGGAGTTATTAAAACTTTTCGAATATTTTGTCCAGATATAATCTTTATCTAGAGAATCATTTCTCTGTGATATTGGGAACAGTATTTGTGAATTCACTTCTCTTAGTATTACAACAACTTTCTGAAGTGTCTTTTCACATTCTTACGTTTTGCGCTACCTTGGAAGGAGCATCTTCGCTAGCCAAGGATTACGATCCGCTGGTAACCCTTGGGTAGCGAAGATGTGGAAGGAGCTGCGTAAACAACATGTATATTAACTCTATAATCCTATTGAAAATATAATATCATTAAGAAAGTGATTATCGCCATATGTTTAGTCATAGTTCATATTTATATCGGTGTCGACAAATTATTTCATCTAGGGCTCGTTAATTTTGGTTACATGAAAATTCTGGTGATTCCAATGAAAACATTTCTGTTGAACAGTTCAATAACATATGGAATAATGAGACTGATTTTTCGAACACTTTAGTGAACAATGATGTTTTTGCATAGTTTTCTATATAAGTGTATCTGTTTATACAACTTGAACTCAAAATTATGGTTTGTGTGTATTTTTTAGGATTTATTCTATACTTTTCGGCATTCCTAACAAAAATCTTTTTTAGCATTTAGACAAAACAATATCTCATTCGTTAAAACGTTTTTAATTCCAGAATTAAAAGAGAAAAGGAGGTAACAAAACCTCTACAACAAATCTAAAAACGAAAGACAAAAGATGAAAAACGATAAGAAATCAGGATAACCGGACTTGGCACTATTAAACGCAAGTGGTGGCTAAGAATGTGTTTGGGTACCCAAACCTCCCCTCCCTAAAATATAATAAACATACGTATAATACTCAAGACAGACTAATAACTACAAGACCACTATCTTAGAGACAAAACGTATTTTGTAAAGATGGGTCAAAGAGTGGTCGCCACTAAACTGAAGGTTAGTTCTAGGAGCCTTGTGTGAAATACAATTCAGAAATCTTTATATCACAGATAAAAGGAACCAATTAAAAGGGAGATTTTATTGCTAAAATTATAAAGTGTGCTGAGGTTTCTTTTACTGTAATTACTTCTCCTGAATAAAATGATTTTTTTTTGTGTCTGTACCTGTAAATAGTAATTATTGTTAAGGCTTAACCTTTTAGGGCGGTTATTGAAACTAATTTATCAAATGGTTGATAGTAGTTTTACCTTTTTCACATATATCACTTTGATCAACGTTATCATAAGATGTGATGGTCATATGTAAAAAAGCAACACAGCCGATTCCATGTTTCAACAACTTGCAGTTAGCATGTTTTATGGGATCCGTTACTTACAGTGCAGGCAATGTATCGAGTTTTTTTATTACTTCGTAAGATGTTATTCTAATAGTTGGAATAATAGTCACAGGCTCTATAATTTCACAGATCCAGTGCAGATACAGGTTTTGTGCTGAATATAGATGATATATCGATGCAGTATTAGATGAAATTAGTTAAATCGGCACTGCAAATAGAAATGGCAACGGAAAAGTAATGTTATGGATGTTATAAATATACCACTTTTTAAAAAATGTTTCGAAAAGCATTTATCTATCTTTTACCTAATCATTTAACATTGGGTATGAACAAATGAAGGGATATCGGATAAATGTACATGGGACAAAATCCCTTAAAATACATTGCAACATTAAGCAAATGGAAAACGCCTTCATTGCTGTTCTTCATCTTGAAGTCACCATGAGGGCTTCAACAAAGAGCTAACACTCTTACCTCATAGTAGGTTCAAGACGGCCCCTAGCACCGGTTTGAGCGGAATTCACTTGCTGTTGAACAACGCTACGTCCATGTCTGTTCATAAGCATAACATGTCGAGCAAAGTACTCTGCAAACACTGTCATCAAAGACAAAGAAACCAGTAAATAGACAATACAACATACAGGGCACTCATCGAGTTGATTGCAAGAAAACTTCACAAATAAAATCTTGATTGTAAGAAAATTTGGCAAGTAAAATCTTGATTTACTTTCATGTAGGGAAATTTTGTTCACTTTACATTAGCTTCTGAAAGACAACAATATTGCTAATATATCGATTCAAAGGTGTAATTAGAATCATAGTCAATGAATCACAGTATACATGTACCTACACTTCAATATTTTGGGAAATGATTATTTCTTCTTCTACCCGAAAGCTGATGGTGATTCTGTTATTTAATTTTTTGTAAATTTTGTTGAAAACTAAGGTGTATCTCTCTCATGCCAAGCTCTGTTCTTGGCTGATTTTGGCTTTACATTTAGATCATATTGGTTATTTGTTCTCTATCAATTTTTAAATATCTTTGAGTTTATGGTCTTCCAAACGTTTAGAATTTATCTGCACTGAAGAGACGTAAGTTGTCGAAATGCGCATATGCAGAATATAAATTCACGGTAACTTTGGTATTTAGTTACTTGGTCTACTTTTGGATTATAGCTTTCCATATAATTTTATTTTAATGCTGCTGATGAGAGGTTACTCCTTCAAACACGTGTACAGCATAACGAAAATTACTGTTTTTATGCATCTTCGGTATTTTTTGATGCAAATAAGTACACTTTATTGAATTTATATTTTCTTTTTTTATATACGAGTATGTATTTATTTTGTAAACTTTTCATTTTAGGGGATTTCTGTTTTGAAAAAAAGGTATAATCATTTCAATGAGACATTGTTGAAGAACTCTTTTTTTTATTTTTATTTCTTTTTGGCTTATCGTCATTCAGATTATGAAAAGTATACAGTAAATTATTGAGCATCAAAAATGGATTCATGGGGTATAACGTTACATTAAAAATATAAAAATAATATAAAACCCCTGAATTTTATAAATTCTGAAAGGTCATTGGCAAATTTTCGGTAAATCATTAACCTAATCAATGCTCATTGTTTTGAAAGTTATTAAACTCTTCAGCTGAAATGTTCCTATATGAGGCACCAGAATTCCATGAATATTAAACAACCAAGCTTTTGATGAAACAATCGTTAACATCATAACATCAACACATATACTTAGTATGTTTAGAAAAAAATAAAGTACGACTAAACATATGGCGCGTTCATTTGTGTAAACATTTTCTTTTATGACAGTATATGTCAAAAGATAAATTGTATACATATTATATGTACATTTATCCAAATGCAATGAAATTTAGAGTCGTAATTCTCATATTAACAATAAGAACATGCAAGAAGGGAGTAAAGATATAAAACTGTTATTTCTCCCCTGTCCCAAGATCAAAAGTTATTTATGGCATCGATGTTTTAGTATAAAATAATATATTGATTTGATGCTGGCATGTTACAATTTTAGTTTGTTTCAGAATTATAGAGATTTGAGCTTGAGTGAAATGCAAAACTTATTTCTTGGTGGTTGCAAGGACGTATTATACGTCCTTGATGGTTGCAGTATTTCTTTGTGTCGTTTCAATGAAATGAAAGGATATTGAGTAAATGCACACGAGACTAATAAAGTCTCTACAAATATAGGGTAAACAAGCAGTGGAACAACGCTTTTATTGTTGTTCTCCATCTTGAAGCCATAATGTGCCTGTACAGTATGTATTTTGATTGTTACTTGTCCGTTTCTGAGTTTCCACATTATGTTACCATGCGTTATCTGGGTCTGGCCAGAATTTCTTTGAGTGGTATCCTATTTTTTTTTTTTTTTTTTTTTTTTTTTTTTTTCCTGAGTTTAAGTACATAGTTGAAAGAACGTGGACTTCGTACGTAGCCCCTAAATTGTCCATTACCCTGGTGTTGAAAATGGTCATAGATAGGATCAGGCGCGGATCTAGGCAATTTAAAAAAGGGGGTTCTAATAAGAAAGTTAAAGGAAATTTCGACCGGTGGAGGGAGGAGTGAAATTTTTGGGATATTTCTTAGTAAAACATCAGGATATTCGTTAAAAACATATGAATGTCCAAAAAAGTGGGTCCCGCCAATGGCGATATTTTTTTCATAGTCCCTTAATGCAAGAAGTCAAACAACAGATACAGAACAAATTTGAATTCAGATTTTCTGATGTTAAGAAAGTCTGTATTGCTAACAATGTTGAAAGTGATATTTTCTGAAAGTTTTTTTTTGTTTTATTTTATTGTAAAATACTTTTAGTATAAATTAATTTCCCTATTTTGTTTTTCTCTGAAGTGTAATACATATATCAAGATCAAATATCGACGATCATTTGGAGACCATCAATTCCCAAATGACGATACAACGATCTATTTTCAATCTTTTTTTTCCTTATCTCTTGGTGATCCTCATTCTTAAATGAAGACACAATGATCTCTTGGCGACCCTCGTTTTCCTAATGACGATACAATCTGCTTTTTCTGTATTAATTAATTTATACGTACATGATTCGAGTTATTTATTGATTTTGATAACTAAGTAATCTGCTCGTGTAATTAATGAAGCCTTTAATATTTTCAATTAAGAATGACGTTGCGTCTTTCTCTGACCAAATAACATTTTTACATCAAACTCTAGTTAATAAATATCATTATGGATATGTGGTAATTTCAAATGCACTTTGTGCCTTGTAATTTGATGACAAAGCAATAATTGCATAATTCAAACAAGAGCATTCTCACATCGTTTCCTACCGTGTGCACCTTTTAGCACTGAATTAGACATTTTGTTCTATCTTTTACCAAATCAAAAACATTTTAGTACGACATGCTTTTGATTCATCCTTGCTGTAATTAAAGTTTGGCCGCTACAGGCTGAATAGTTTTTAAAACATTTACAGTAGCTGGCTTGATTTACTGTCAACAGGTATCATCTGAGCGAGATAGCTCTGTTATTTATAATAGTACCCAGAATGACTGTATAGACGTATGTCAAAGATATATAGACATTGAGAATGGACATTTGCATCGCAAGAGGAATAATTACAGCGCAGGAACTGGATGAACAATTAAAAAATAGACTTTCACAAGGTGATTGGCGATCCAGCACTCGATACACGTTCACAATGCTGAATACGTTCAAAAATGTACAATAATGCACTGACATTTACTTCTGGACAGACCTGTATTTATGGTGAACGTTAGCATAGTGAATATCTTTGTACCATCAGCAATAACATTGTAAACATTGTGGTGAAGACATCACACATTTCAATCCTAAAGCCTTAGGCAACCAAATATGTACAGATTCACTGAAATTTTCAACGCTTCAAAGACATTTACTGGAATATCGACACTTTGGTCAGCTATCAACAATGTTATACTGGTATTCAAAATACTATATGTTATTCGGGAATCTTAACAGGGGATACGGGTTCATATTCCCTGTCTGTGTTTTATAGGGCACATACAGGGAATATGAACCCGTATCCCCTGTGAAGCCCGAATAACTTTTATATTTTGCTAGAAGTGCTTTCATTTTTCTAGTAAAAGCGTTTAAAAATGGGGATTTTGCTACCACGGGGATACGGTCTCATATCCCCTGTCAAGGTAACCAATCAAATTGCAGGATTTACCTGGATACTTCACTACAGCAGAATATAAGACCATATTTTCAACGTAAGGAAAACGTTATTTGCTGGAATGATCTCCCGTGCATACCTACCCCAATTTCCAACCCAGCCATTCTTTATGAGTCCCAGCTGGCATCTGCAATGTTTACATGAGGATAACCATTGATTCCGGTTCCTGGTCTAAAACTTTAACTATGCCTTGATAGACATTATTGCCAGCTGATTTAAGTCAATTACTTCAATTGATAGATACGTAAATTTACATCATTGACCACAATTTCAAATATTTCTCAGAAACTGGCGAAGTTTGACAGGCATTGGCTGTAGCTGTCATTAATTGGATTGTTTCCACTAGTTTTTAAGCTGCAGATGGATAATGACACAATTCGAAAAAAAATTGAGAGATTGTGGCACGTTCATTTTAGATTAAAACAAAGCTTACCTAATTGTGTAACTGTGTTCTTATATATTCAATTTTATTGCTCTTGTACATCGCTTTTCAGTTCACTTTAGAGGTTGACATTTGGATCTTGTTTCTTCTTAAATTATGAAATTATCTTAAAAAATATGAGATCAATATTTCATTATTTTTACCACCGTTTATGCATATACATAAAGGAGACATGAGGGTATATGTATTTGACAATAACCTTATAGCATAAAATCACCTACGCAACATTACAAACAGATTACAGATTCCAACATATTTAAATAAACTTACCAAAGCAGCTTTAATCCTTGTACAAACTACACTGTGTCCTGTTGTAATATGTTTCTCTAACAATTAGACAGTACGTAAACTGTTTATTTACCTAAGATATTAATGATGTTCATTTCGTATCTTCTAAATGGTTTCTCCTTGTTATTGACAACTTTTAATAGGTTCTCCCTGTTATTGACAGATGCCTATTCCATTGGCTTTTATTGGTCTGTAAATGTCCTAAAGATCACTGGCCTGGTATATAAATCAATGTTTTTCATTGGTCTTAGTAAAACCGAAATTGACAAATCTGAGAAAAATTTCGATAAATGCATGGCAATGGATGAAGATATCAGTTTGCTTTAGATCCAATTAGGCGATTACTTTCAGATTGTGTATTACTCTTGGTATAAAATGTGTACAGATTGGATTTGACAATAAGTTTTAATCTGTTTTTGTTGGGGAATTTTAATCAATGTTTCCCATGTTTTGGGAATTGATTTTATGCCTTCAATATCATTAGATCTGACAATAACACAAACCAGATACAAGTGTTACAAAATCTGACTTTAAAGTGCTTTCTCTGTATTTTAAGAGCCATATTGTCCACATAACTGATTCAAACAATATGCATTTCTCTGTTAAACTAGCTTTGTATGACATTAAATTGAGAAAAAAGTTTGCGGGTTTCTTTAATGCGAGACCTGGTTTATATTCTTAAAAGTTAGCCACATCCGATTTTATTTTCATGTTTGATTTCTGTCCCATTCAACACCACGGGGTAACTCATGATCAGTGCGAATTTTTTGTTGATAACTGAAGTCAACTAGCATTAATGTTTACAATCAAGAGCCAAAACCAAGACTATCCGAGGAAAAAACATGTAAAAGGTAGTCTTTTTCAATTGGAAGTCAAAGTGTGTGTTTACATTGCGAAAATGCACTGCATAACAAATTTGTCCATTTTGACGTTGTTCGAATTCTGTTTTTTTTTTTAAATACAGTCTAATTCAAATTTTTAACTAAACGGATAGATTCAAACAAATCTTGGTAGCTTCAACAGTTCAATGGCTTTAGATTTGAATTGTGATGGTCATTACAAGGGTTTATGTGTCTTACTTAGCACAGATAAAATAAAAATCATTTTGAAACAAGAGGCTCTCAAGAGCCTGTATCGCTCACCTGGACCACTGCCAATACATAAAGTCAAATAAACTTCTGTGTTAAAGAGTCTTTTTTTCAAACTATGTAAACAAACCTTTATGTTATATGATCCAACTTGAATAAACTATTTTCCTAGTGCCTGCCATCTTGGATAAGGGATGGATCTGCTGGACACAATTTTAAAGAGAATTAAGTGTTGTGCCAAAGTTTATTTCCAACTGGCCAGATGGTTTTAAAGGAGAAGATCTTTTAATGTACTCCAATATTAAACTATGTTTCCATCATAAGGTGCAGACTTCCATTTTGAAGGAGGTCATCTAACATACATTGTGATTAAGTTTTGTTTTAACTAGCCAAGTTGTTTCGGACAAAAATCTTTCCATACAGTCGAGTAATAAATTAAGTTCCCCGTACATGGCCATGTTGGATGACATGTAGGCACCAAAGTTTCAATACTTAGTCACCACCTCATAGCATAATTCATTCCAAGTTCTGTTCGAATCCATTCAGTGGTTCTCAAGGTTAATTTCATCAACTGCTCACTAAACACTTTATTTCATTAAAAAAACTACGCAGGCTATGAGGCTGCTAAACTTCTTCCAAATCCATGTCACCAAGGAACAATAACACTCCTGCAAGACACAATACATGTATATATATATATAATTATTCTGACATGATAAGGTGTAGATTAAGAAAGTATTTTTGCAAAAAAAATTGTAGTAATTTGTATAAAAACACTGTTTTTGCTCTTAATTATGGAAGACATTAGTGATAGCAGGGAATCTCTCTAAAGCTTAAAAAAGAGAAAAAATTAACCAAAGAAGATGTTAACCGACAGAATTTAAAGGGAAATAACCAATAAACTATATGGCATTGAAAAAAAAATTGTCAAATACTGTCAATAAATCCTAAACAGGCTTTTGGATTTCTTCAAAATTCCAGAGTATGTAGATTTTGATATATTGAACATTTTTTCCAATTTACCCTTCACCTCAATCTAATACAGTTTTTGAAATAAAAAATAAAAATGCATAAATTTTGAAAATTTACGGAAAATGGCTATAACTCTAAGAAGGATTTTCCTATTTTCTTCAAAATTGCAATTCAGATAGGTTTCGGCATTCTGAACAATTTTACTCGTGTTCGATTTTTGATATCTGCAACGGTTTTAGAGTTTTTTGCCAAAAACAGCATTTACCCCTTATGTTCTATTTTTAGTAACAGCAGCCATGCTGTTTGGTCCTCGGACTAACCGAACACATTTGTTAAACTACATACCCTAGTAATGACCCAGGTCAAGTTTGGATGGCCCAGTGGTTTCAAAGGAGATTTTTTAAGAAAAGTTTACGACGGACGGACGACGGACCCCAAGTGATGACAAAAGCTCATCCTGGCATAGCCATGTGAGCTAAAAGGGTAACCAAAAACGTTTGTACGATGGGACAATGGATGGTCTCAAATGTTGCTGTCACTTGGATCATAACAACATCTCTTTATACAAAACACCCTACAGGCATATAACTAACTGCTGCAATGAATATAGTTAACAGTCAGAATATCCGTGGAAAAACATCGAGTTTTGGTTTCTCATGGGGACGTTATTTCAAGATCTTTCAGCTTAATAATACTTGCTCAATGTAGGTTTCGCTGTATAGATTTAGTACAGTCAATTTAATATCCAAACTTAAGTATTAAGAACTTTAGACTACGGAAACGCCTGCCATTGCTTCACACAAAGAGAGAAAATAAGAGTTAACAAAAATTACTGGATGAAATCTAAAATAGTTTGATAAGCTTGGTGATTTTGGTCCGACTATGATAATTGGTTGGAAGTTCGGGATAGGATGTAAATGAATAGACTTATGCTGACCAGCGAAATAAGTACAAAAACTACATATGATTTGATAGTCCACTCACATTAAATCTTCCGTGAGATTTAACTCGGCGATTTTTCTGCTTATAATGAGAAAGATTTTTGAAAGCAAGCAGAAATTACCTTCTATACATCTTTTTTAGCAGTTGATGTTTTCTAAGAATAGAATGTAAAAACTCAACTGCATTATTCGTATGAAATTAGCTAAATATAAACTGTTGAGTAATTAAATAATGAAGGCAAAATATAGTGAACAAAAAACTGCAACCTCCTAATAAATTAGAAATTTCTGCGAGTTAGATCATGGATGTTTTATTATAAATCATGTACTAAATACGCGATTTGCACAGAGGATAACTGTTTAATTTTCAATCAGTAAAACAAAACGTGGGTTAATTAGGAGAGATTTTTATATACATGTGTCCCAATTCCCCAAAAGTTTTGGTTAATAAGTAGGGTTTCAACAGAATTAAGGAGAGACATATTTATAGCATGCAGACAAAAAAAGTTTTTGATAGAAATTGGAAAATTGATATAAATCAACCTTCGACTGGATTTTTTTTTATTTAGTTATTGACTTCCTGGCTCCAAAATTGCATATGAGCTCCGACGCAGATATAACTAAATACCAAACTTTCTGTATTTAATTTTGTTCCTGCATGGCCATTTCGACAATTTATATGCCACTTCACCGCAGATAAAATCTGAAGATTTGGAAGACCATAAACTCAAAGATGTCAAAGCTGATATAGAACAAATAACCAATATGATCTAAAAATCTGCTAATGACAGAGTTTACAAGTTTACGAAAGTTAGATATTGCAAGTTTCCAAATAAAATCGCCTTTCAGGTCAGCACTGAAGCACTGACTACTGGGCTGGAAAATACCCTCGGGAACCAGTAGTGGCATCGGCCCAGTGGTAACAAATAACTAACTACCAAGTTGCTGTAAACTTTGCAGAAAGTAAGGAATGGAAAAAAAGGGCACAAAAGATCGGAGAATCGATAGAATATATAGCTGATAACAGCTTCAATTAATATCTGCATTAATGACTGCCATTTAATACGAAGGAATTCTAAGACGAGCGTTAATACATTTAATGCTGCAATTAACTTCAAAGGACATTGAGTCAATGTACACCATCGGGAAATCTAGCGGTATAAAATTGTCTCCCTTCTAGAAAAACTCTTTTGTGTTTACAACTTTTTCTAAACAAAATAAGAGTAACAATCGACAAAATCTTAAGATTAAAAACGAAATAGACGAATACAATAATTAGTGAAAACGTCATTCAATTCCCGGACCGTTGCTTTGTAGGGGAAAAGTGATTAAACTTGCCCACAAGAAGGGTGATGTCGGAATCTCTTAGATAATTCACTATCGTGATAAAAGTATTCAATGGGCTGCATGGATAAAATCAGTTACTATCGGGCGTTAAAATGCATGTACCCTAACAAAGTTGTATGTACAGATAGATTTTTTCACATACTTCATTTAAAGACCAATTTATTGACGATTTCTGCATAAGAAACGATGCCATCCAAAAGTGTTTTTGGTGTTGCTAAGCAAAATTATGTTGTCTTGAAACAGCACCATTTAACTTTTATACCCACGACCTCAATGATATTCATCATCACAAGATTTCATCGGTTCAGTTTTCAAGTCTACGTATCGATCAGGAAAAGAGAAAAGAGACATTAATTGAATGACAAAAATACCGAATTTACTGTTTATTTTCTGCATATTCGCATTTCGACAACTTATGTCTCATCAGTGCAGATAAAACCCAAACATTTGGAAGTCCGTTAACCGAAAATGTGTAAAAACTGATAAAGAACAAATAATCATTAAAAGAATCTAAATAGAAAAGCCAAGGGCATTCAAAGAAACCACATGCATAAGTGAGAAGTAATCGAATTTGTAAACAAAAACAGAAAGTTACATGAATTTTATTTAATTTATTGTATCTGAACCTCTGCATGTACCCTGCCAAAAATTGGCTCATGAAAAGATGATTATTTAAAAAGAATACCAGTGTCAAGGTATAAAAAACACTACGATCCACAAGTCACTGTTAGAGGCAAATTATCGAAAATATCATTTTTCTTCTAAAATATGGAACGTAGCTTCAACCAAAAACTTTTTTTCATTTGTTGAAGTCTGTCACATGCACACGAAAAGGTAGAATATTTCATATCATAAGTAACTTTAAAAGCACATGACAACAGACCTAAAGAATTCAACGAGAGCTCACATTCTTTTGTTTAAATACCACTAGATATCGGACTGACACATGCCACTATCGGCCAAGTGCGAATCGACGAGATAATTATTATAGTCAAGCAATATATGCCATTGTTGAAAAAAAAATCATTATTACTGTAACAAACATTGTTGATTTTATAACAGTAATAATTTCTTTATCGGATCACATCTATTGTTAGACTGAAATAATGATTCGCACTTGGCCGATAGTGCATGCTGGATCTGCTCTTGAATGAACAAATGGCAAAACATGAAAAGGCTAAATAACATTAGGAGAAAATGTCTTTGTTTTTAAACAAGCCAAATGAATCGGGCTTGAATTTTTAGACGTGAAAGCTGATATCCTTCACACGGATCTTAGACCATTAGAGAATTGGAAAACATACCGTAAAGCACCAAGGGACATGGAAAACTAAATGTAGCCTGGGATCCTGACCCATGCTGACGATCGCGAGGTTGGGACAGGTTCGACCAGGCTAAACTAAATCTAGAGTAATACACCAGAAGATTCTCTATTGATATGTTACAACTTAATACAGTCATCGTTAAAAAAAAGTTTATAAAATTTCGGTCTAATTTCACTCTTTTTGTTGAAGAAAATCTGAAGATGAAATGAGACACAGTTGGAAATTTCCAATAGTAAATCTTAGAAAAAACTCAGCAAAAGAGAGAAAACATGTTATAGATAGCAGGAATTTTATCTACAACAGCTACAGCCTTCACCATATAGAGAAAATGTGTCAAGAACACGGCAGTAGAATACAGAAAGGACAAAGGGTTGGTTTACAAGTCAATAGTGCCATGGCTAAAACGAAATCGTAGAAAACAGTGACTCAAGACAGTATCAAATAACTTAATACCGAAGTTACTGTGAATTTTGATTCTGCATATGCGCATAATGTCAAAGATGTTTAAAAACTGATAGAGAACAAATTACCAAATATGATCTAAAGAGGAAACCAAAATCAGCTAAGGACAGAGCTTTGCATGAGGGAAACAAAATTTACAAAAATTAGATTTTGTAAGGTTTTAAATAGAATCGGCTTTCGGGTCTGCGCCGAAGTACTGACTACTGGGCTGGTGAATACCCTCGGGGACTAACAGTCCACCAGTAGTGGCATCGACCCAGTGGTAACAAATAACTAAATACCGAAGTTACTGTGAATTTTGATTCTGCATATGCGCATTTCGACAACTTATGTCTCTTCAGTGCAGATAAAATCTAAACATATGGAAGACCATAATGTCAAAGATGTTTAAAAACTGATACAGAACAAATTACCAAATATGATGTAAATAGGAAACCAAAACGCAGAAATGAAAACACAACTATCAAAAAACAAGGCAATCGCAGTGTGAACACTCATTAACCAATAGTCAAAATCAGGAACTCCGGGAGTCAGTGAGTCAATCTAGGGTTAACTTAATACCGGTATTGTCAAATTCTTGAAGGTGTGAATCGAGCTAATTAAATGTCCGTTTTCATTTTGGACACCTTTAATGATGTTAAAAGTGATGGTCATAGAATTTCTCAGGATAGCTCAGTGTTCAAGAAGATGTTTCGATTTTTTTAGAATCCACATCTGATTGACTCCGCTTTTATAGCTGGCTCTGATCAGAATATATTTAGGCGATCTCTTATTGCGGTCAATAAAGTAGGTAGGTCAATAAAGTAGATAGGAGTTTTAATTTAGGTTTAGTGGTGCACTTGGACGACCAATGAATCTCTTTTTGTACGGATTCTTATGAAGTTTTGGTACCCAGTAGATGTGAGTGGAGTGACCGGATTGTTTTCATCATCGGCTTTGATTCCAAACGATGCTAAAACTGAAGTTTGATTTTGACAATCTTAAAACTGAAGTGTGATTTTTAACAATCTCGTCCCTCAATATTGTGGTGTGGGTTTAAATAGGGTTTCCTAATGAACTGTAAATACCCATCTCCATACAATGCGGTTGATATCAATTTTTCTTGCATACGAACAGTATGTTGTTCGAAGCTTTTTCTGCATGGAACGACATCATTTTTGTTATGGTTGTCCAGAGTTACGACGAGGCACTGCATAATAATTTTTGAGGAGCAGAGGATAAGTTTTGGTTCCAAAACTTCTTCTAACTCTGGCCCCATCAGTCTATTTATTCCTCCTGATTGTTTCAGGGTTTTCTATTTCTATCCTTTTTGGCAATTTTTCAGTCCTTTTTTTTATTACATACCCTTTTGGTACTAAAGGTTTTTAGCGATAAAACATCATTACCTAAACCACTTTCAATATCAAAATCAACGAATTAAACTACAGGGTGGCTAAAATAGCAACTATGTCAATCTTAATGGGGTTTATCTGTATCGTCAATACAGTATTCAAATAAAGTTACTCACTTACTTTGGTGTATGTGGTAAGAAGGTAGTGCAGTGATTTCAACCCATACTTTTAAGAATTGTAACCGTGATTTTTATACATGGTGTTACCCCATGAACTATTTTGAAAAAAAATGTCCCCTGAGATTTAATTATTTCCGTAACAGATTTCTATGACTCAGTGTATCTGGTTTTTTAAGACTTAACCGTTTTGAAAAATGTGTACTTTTTCCGTGCCATATCTATACTTGGTAGGAACAGATATATAATTAAATATAATTTATATGTCTCTTAGGAACAATGACTTATGTCACATTTAAAGCAAACCTGTCTTTGGGGGGGGTAGTTTGAAAAAGTGCTATTTTTGGGGGTTAAGATATTTTTCTGGTGACCAGCCTAGGTACAGATGATAGTGGAGAGTACCCCCCCCCTGGGAGATTTTACTATAGTTATTTTTTAGGGCCCGCCATGAAATGGCGGCGCCCTATAGTAATCAGCCAGTCCGTCCGTCTTTCCGTCCGTCCGTCCGTTCGTCTGTCTGTCCATCAGCGTCTTCTATGTCGTACGATAACTCAAGAATGCCATCACCGATTTTTATGCTTTTTTTACTCAAAGTTGAACTTGACTAAAGGAAGCTCCCTTTCGTTTTTGAGGAAAATC
>MJUU01052282.1:0-31667 GCA_002080025.1 Modiolus philippinarum
GGGGGGGGGGGGGGGTGCACGGAAAGTGTTTCCAGCCCACGGACTATAAATCTGGGAAATCTAGATTAGTTTAAAATCCAAGAGTCGTTTTGAGGCAGCTTAACATTGATGGATGTTATTTTACCGGAATGTAGAAGGCCATAATAAAAAAATCCTGGAGTCTCATCCCCTGCCCCAATTTTGTCACTCCCTGAAAAAAATTTATTCTGATTTTTTTTTTTTTTGGTCATTTTCTTCAAAATTTACAGTCTTTGTTCACTAGAATGAATAAAAAATAAACAAAATAAAGTCCACCCTTCCTTAATTTTTTGAAAGGTTGGATGAGTATCTAGGAATTTTTTTTATAATGGCCAATTATTGTTCTGAAAATATTGAAAAAATAAAGCAAGACAACAAACAGTTCCCAAATAAATTAAAAAGTTTGTTTTTGCCTACAGAAAACGATGGCTTTTCCCGAACCCCAGATTAAGATTTGAGTCCAAAGATTTATTTGAGGTTATTTTATTATGTGTTAAGTGAAATGCACAACTGAATATCAAGTTTAATTAAATTCTTTTGTGTGGTTTCACAGGTGTTATGCTTAAAAGATGTTACATAAGGATCATTGCAAATTTCTAAGTTCAAAGGGCCATAACTCCCCCAAGATTAAAGGGATCAAAATTTCTTAGTAATTTGTAAAATTTCATGTGTTTTACTTCCTACATACCAAGTTCCATAAATTTCTGTTGAGTTATTTCTGAGGAGTTGTGCCGACAAGCTGACAAATGAGGATTTTGGGCAAATTTCTAAGATTAAAGGGCAAAGACTGCTGCAAAATTTAAGAGATCAAAACGTCATGGTAATATGCACAACTACATATAGTGTGCTTGCTACATACTAAATTTCATTCAATTCTGCCGTATACTTTCAGAGGAGTTGTGCTAACAAATTGTGTTACGGACTTGACAGAAAAGGGAGAGAGAGACATAATTCAACTTATCAAGCGTCATTGTTATTTTGTTCAAAAGATCAAAAAGCCAATATCAATTCAAGACAAAACATAAGGATACCATGATGATGAGAACCATGAACAAACATTCATTTATTTGCATAACTTTTTTGTTTTAAGTTATTCCTTGTCACAGTGTCATCAGTTCAATGATATTAAATGAAATATGATCAAGCAAAACAATGACTTAAATATGCAGGAGGCCCTTCTTGTTGTTTACCAGATTATTTGGAAAGATTTATCTTAGGAACAACAGACTCGTGTTAATCGTCATCAATACTGTCTTTGTCAAACGAATTTCCGTGCTTTTCTTCATAAGTTCTTCCGGTAAGAATAACAAAAAGTTGCACACCGTCGCCTGCCAAAGATACCCCTACTCAAGAAGAATTCCAATTTTGAAATCAGTCCCTTCCCTCCAGTAGAAGCTGAAAAAATGCGATAAATTCATGTTTTACTACATTTTCCAACTAAGTCCACATTGTATATCAAATAGAGACTGCATACCAAATTTGAGATCAATCCCTCCAATGGAAGCCAAGAAAATTTTGACAAAAATATTTTGGACAAACGGATGGACGTACAAGACGAATCCAGTATATTCCCTCTCTATTGAGTGGGATATAATTTCATTTCTTGTGGTTAAATGCACATATTCGACTTCTGTATGTATCAACATAATACCAAGTGGTATATGGATAGGCTTTGCACCAACTAAAGGATTTTGCAAAGAATTGCCATTCATTGTACAATTAACATTGTACAACCGAGAATTGTATCATTCAGTTTTACTGTTGACGCTTCACTGATGACGCTTCAAAATAAAAGAACTTGGAAAAAACACCAATTTGGATTTTTATTACTCTTTATTTATTTTTTTAAGTTTTTCCCTCTTCCCACTTTTTTGTGATTTCCCATTTCCCTAATTTTTTTCATCATTTTTCCCATTTCCCAAAATTTTTGGCCCCTTTCTCCCATTTCCCAAAACCGTGTCACCCCCCTCACATTTGTATGAAATTATTTGGTCAAACATGATGCCTGCTAAACCAAGCAGGCGGTAGTGACATTTATATGAAATAAATTCTGTTATATATGATGAAAGGCCAAACTAAGCAGGCAGAGATGACATTTATATGAAATTGTTTGGTCAAACATGATGACTGCTGAAACCAAGCAGGCGGAAGTGACATTTCTATGAAATAAATCTGAACAAGCATGACGACTGTTAAAACCAAGCAGGCAAAAGAGACATTTGTACAAAATTTATTTGGTCAACCATGAAGATTGGCGAAACCAAGCAGACGGAAGTGAGATTCGTGTGAAATAACTTCGACCCAAAATGATGACTGTTAAAACCCAGAAGACAGAAGTGACATTTATATAAAATTAATTAATGCCAGCAAGTGAAGATGAGTTTAAAATTCAAAATTATGCAGATGTAAACACAAATTTTATCAATTTCGACACCAAAATGGGCTTAACATTCCCCATAGACGTGGAGAAATTGTGATCAGCAAGAAGGGAATACAAGAATTATTGAAAAGATATTCATGTAAATGTCATTCGGAATACATATACTTATACTATTTCTTATTGTCAGGTCCAATAGGACTTTTCATCATTTAACGTTGCAATAGAATTTATGCCATAGTGGAATTTTCAACCAAAAAGAGGCGGAACTTGTGACATGCAAATGGATACTGGAAGTATTTTAATAATTATTTTAGTCGAACATCAAACACTCATCCCAGACCAGAACTGCTGTGAAGCAGTGCTTGCAGCAAAACAGTAAAGAAGGTAGCATAAAAAAGGGAAGGAAACTACATTTTGTATACAGCGTCATGAAAAGTCACATGAACGACTGAAAGACAGATTGCATACTTTTAATGTGCCAAGACTGAATCAAAAGACCAAACAAAAAGGGATCACTATTTACAGCAAAAACACACTCTATGTGATTTGAGATATAAGTTTGCTATTGAAAACTATAAAACAGGTCAAAACGTACTGTTATTCCAAAGGCCATCTTAAAAGCAATTTAAAATACGAAATGGACAGTTTACACGATGAACTGAAAGAATGAAACTAGACAGGAAAATATTTAAAATGAAAGAACAGAAATGAAACAAAAGGAAGGTCATACAATATTAAAATTAGGGTTGTACTATATTTGAGATCAAGAAGTGTTGCTCTGTAACAATACACATCCAAGAGTCGTGGCGTTTTTGAGACACTTAAAAATTAAGGTAGACGAGTTGTAAAGTCCAGCAAACAGCTAAGAACATGCCAAAAGAAGCTGGCATTATTGCAAATCAGCACATTCAGTAGGAAGTTGAAACTTCTGTCAAGGTATGCACTGATACAAAAAGGGTCATTTACTGTAGGTCTCAAAGAGGTTAAAGATGGCAAAGCTTCAACTTACGCTGAATTCACAAAAATCTTTCTATAAGAAGTATCAAATTTTGATTGTAACAATTCAGAACCTGCTAGTATAACTAATCAAATAACTTCTACTGAAGGCAAAGTTAACGAACTTTTGTTTGGAAAAAGTAAATCAGAAGAAACAAACGCTCTTTAAAATGCCCTCTTCTTTTGATATATATATGGCACTACTACGGTTTGGAAACTAATGATCTAATAAGAAGTTAAAACAGAAAACAAGGAATCTATTATTCATTGCCCACTAAGAATGGTTTAGCAGAAAGTGAATTCACAGTAACTTCGGTTTTTAATTGTTCGCACCGGGTTGTGCGGATTTCATTGCTAGATGTCGAGCAACGCTACATGCATGTAACTTTACCCATGGATCGTCAACAAACATAAACTTAATTGGCAAAATGTTCTTACAATCGCTGTCATCCGTTGCACGACAAAAAGACTAATGGAAGACGATCAAAACATTTTAACAACCACAGAATAAACGTAAAAAACTTGGCATAATAAAATCATGAGATGTGGGCACAATAAGAAGGTGGTCATAATAATAATTTGAAATTACAAAAAAAAAAAAAAAAAAAAAAATTAAAAGATAAACAATGATTTTAAATACTTGTGATTTTTTTGTAAAAGTGTTTATGTAAGTGTTTTACCTTAATGAGAGACATAGACACAGAAGTTTATGTTAGAGCTTTAGATTTAATGAAGAGCATAGATGCAGAAATCCATGTTTGAGTTTCAGTTTTAGTGAAGAGCATAGACACAGAAGATTATGTTGGAGTTCTAGTTTTAACGAGGAGCCTAGAAACAGAAGTTCATGTTAGAGTTTTGGTTTTAATGAGGAGCATTAACACAGAAGTTCATGTTAAAGTTTTAGTTCTAATGAGGAGCATAGACACAGAAGTTCATGTTAAAGTTTTAGTTCTAATGAGGAGCATTAACACAGAAGTTCATGTTAAAGTTTTAGTTCTAATGAGGAGCATAGACACAGAAGTTCATGTTAAAGTTTTAGTTCTAATGAGGAGCATAGACACAGAAGTTCATATTAAAGTTTTAGTTCTAATGAGGAGCATAGACACAGAAGTTCATGTTAAAATTTTAGTTCTAATGAGGAGCATAGACACAGAAGTTCATGTTAAAGTTTTAGTTCTAATGAGGAGCATGGACACAGAAGTTCATTATAAGAGTTTTAGTTTTAAATATTGAGCATAAATAAAGTAGTTTATGTTAAGAGTTCTATTTCTGATGAGGGACAGGGACAAAGATATGGAAGTTCATGTCGGAGTTGCAGTTTTTATGAGGAGCAAAGATACAAATATCACTGTATGGTAACCGCGCCGGTAGCCGGGAGTTTGGATTTCTCCAAGATGGACGTACCGGAGTCGATCAGTTAAGTATGTACCATGTTTTTTACACTTATACCCAATTTTGTGAATTTTATTTTATCTCACTTAGAAGTTGTTAACATATATTTTTGTTAGTTTGTCATACACAAAAATTTTCTCTCAGTGCAATTGATATTTACTGTGAACAAGAGGCTCTCAAGAGCCTGTATCGCTCCCCTGGGTCCTGCAGCACTATAATTCCCAATTTTTTTTATTCGTTTGGCACATGTATCTACTTTGGTGTATAAGAAAACTATACAGTGGCATTGTTTTGACCAGCATTTTTTGTTTATAGCCTTACTGAAAGAACAAAAAACAAAACTGAATGCTTCAAAAGATGCCATTGGCTCAACGCGAATCCAATAGTGACCTTAACAAAAACTTTAACCTTAGCCCTTCCAACTGAAATATATCTAAAGATGACTTAATTTTTGTATTATATTGGCTACTCCCAAGATCAGTCTACTGAACAAAAATCATTCCTCTACGATTTATTGATTTTATTAGATACATATAGAATAATGGAAGTTTTGCTTTTGATACAAGATATAATGGACGAACCCCTTGTGGGCGAGTCCATTATTGGAGCCAATATTTCTTGTATCAAAAACAACTTCTATTATTCTTTTGATCGGGAATTAACTATTATAGTAAACCAATTAATATGACAAATTTTGAAAATGAATAGGAAAAAGAAGGGAAACGGGGAATGTGTCAAAGAGACAACGACCCAAAGGGGAGTAATAACAACTCAAAGCCACCATAAGATCTTCAATGAACGGTGAGAAAGCCCCACACCCAACGGCAGGTCGGAGTTGGACCCTAAATAAAGAGTAATCAAGTTCAGCGAAATAAACATCATCCTAGACTCCCATAGACATAAAGTGAACTAACTAGAAAACCGACAAGACACACAATGGCTTAATAAATTTCCCGACTTAGGACAGGCGCAAACCTGCTGCGGCGGGGTTAAACTAGTTTTATTGGGCCCAAACCTTCCCCCTATAGCCAATGTGATAAATAAAGAAGCAATCGTAACAACAGTAAAATTCAGTTGGCAATAGGACTGAGTCAATTGTGAGAAATGAAACTGAGAGAACTAAATATACGGACATAAACATGAAATCACAAGAGACTACTAGCAGTTAACTGACATGCAAGCTCAAGATCCATTACCAACTGACAAATTAAGTTATGTACCCTCAGTATACAGCTTCCATCAAGATCCCTTCCTGTGAGGAGTTTAGCATAATGATTTCATGTATATACCGGAATACACAACCCGTGTCCATGCAATACTGATTTTAGAAATTTAGAATGTGTTTAGTTAAAATGCAAAGACCCTATCAAAAAATCAATGTTAATACCAAAGAAGGCCATACGTAATGACTTGACGACAATATCGTAATTATAACCCTTATGAATGAGACGATTTAAAGGTTTTATAAGTTTGTTAGGCGAGTTTAAGTATTTTTACTCTTATGTAAAACATTACCGTAAAATAAGGGATGTGAAATGCCAGCCTTGATTAGATGTTTACAGGTTGCATTGTATTTATGAACTAAGTCTTTATATCGATGATAAAATTTAGTAAAGGTTTTAACTAGTTTATGATAACGAAAACCTTGATGTAATAGTTTTTCAGTTATAAAAGATTCCGTTAATTAAAATCGCAAACTTTATTACATACTCGAGCAAATCGAACAAGTTGAGATAATGTAAACACCATATGATGGTGCTAATGGAACATCGCCATCCAGAAATGGATAATTAACTATGGGAAAAGAAAAATCGTCCCTTTTATCATACATTTTAGTATCCAATTTACCATTCGTTATATCAAAATTGATGTCTAAGAACGGACAATGATGATTGTTAATTTCAACAAATGGTGAAATTGACTAGTATTGATTAGTGAAAGAATGAACTTGTAAGAGTCTCTATAGATGTATATTTCTTTGTTTCATTGATTCTGATTGATACGCAGTTAAGAGAATATATCTTGTCCCTCACTGTACTTTTCCTTCGTAAATGGTTAAAAACCCCTTCGTTTATATATAGGAGTTTCCACTGATCTAATTAGTGATGTCACAAAATCTAATTTACATATGAAAATTAGCATTTTTTGGTTGGCAAAGCTTAACAATTACCATTCTATACCAAAAGGATAGAATTTTCTATGTTTAATAACTTTTTTGTTAGAAGTACGATTTTGGATCTGTAAAATGCATATTTATCATTGAAAAATTCATATTTTTTTCTACTGATTTACTTTTTAAAAAAAATTAGTGAATATTTTTTCATTTGCATTTTAAAAATGTGAAAAATTCGAAAAATTCATATGGTTCACAATTAAGCTAATTCTATATTCATCGAAAATAGTATTTTGAAATTTTTTATATCCCGTAAAAGTGTAAATATTCCATAATTTAGATCAAAAGGAATTATCAATTTACCTCAAATAACAACTTCTTTCTGGTTAATTCAAAATGAGTTTTATGACCTTAATCAGTGACTACGATTTCTTGCCAACCAAAGGTAATTTTTTCAAGCCCGTGACGTCACGGCGGAAACTCCTATTGTGCAGCAATTTGTGATGACCAATTTCCATTTAAATGCGTCAATATAAGTCTGAACAATAAATATTACGATTTTCTATCTTCGATATCATGACCAAACTAAACAGTATCAGTTAACAATACAGGGACGGATAGACCAAGGCCGGGTTGTTATAAGGCCGGACTGTTGTTAGGCCAGATGATCTCGAAATCGTGTAATTGATGTTGATTGTTTTGTCTGAATGCATATCTGTGACGATACTTTGTACTGGATTTTATATATACTGAATAGACTCACTTTGTTTTACTTATATAAATTTTGTACACGATATCCATTGCCATCAGTGGGTGTCCTGCTCCAGGTCCCCTCTTAGGTTGGAAGATAATTATAATTTCCTAGGTTTTTTTTCAGAACATTCGGTGCCAAGGCCCCCTTTTTTCTTGTTTTGGAAAAGTTATTAGTCGTATCCCCGGGTCTAGAAGGAAGTCTGGATCCGCCACTGGGCATTGAATTTAGCTCACCAGAGCGCCGAAACAATGCAAAAAAAGTTCTAAAATTATCGAAGAGTAACAAATTGTAGTTTGAGACGTTATTTGTAGTATTATTTTTTATGTTTTTATGCTGACACATTACTGTCCGTTTGAAATATCGTTTGATCCTTAACTCTGCCTTTCCTTTCTAATGATTTTATCCCCTCAAATCTAAAGGAGACACACGAGCTCGACACACAGATGATGTTGTGTTGGAAGCCATTTTCCAATGCCACCGACCTAAATACCGACCTCAGCCTCGTTCTGATACAAATATGAATATGTATGAGGAACTCATTAAGAAAGGTGTATGGGAAAACACATTCAAAGATCATCTCCTCTGAAACTACTTGGCAAATTGAAACCAAACTTGGCCAAAACAGTCTTTAGGAGGCCCCTTGCAAAAAAGTCGTTTTTCAGGTCTGTGCTTTATCCAAGATGTCAGCCAGCAGATAACATATTTTTAACATTGGACCCTTTGGGAAAACTCATATTACTCTGAAACTTTTCAGCCAGTTTGAACCAAACTTGGCTACAACAGTCTTTAGGTTGTCCCCTGCAAAAGAGTTGTTTTCAGGTTTTTGCTTTATGCAAGATGGCTGCTAGCGGGTAACAGATTTAACATTGAACCCTATGGCAAAACATCAAAAGATCTTCTCTTCTAGTGATACAGGTATGATTTTTATCAAAGAATTAAAGTATCTGAAATGGACCTACTTTACCATGGAAATAAACAAAAGCAGTAGATGATTGATTGATGTTTTACGCCAACTTCAGCAATATTTCAGCTATATTGTGGCGAGAACTGTTAAGTATATTGAACAATTATGTTAAATAAATAAAATATCAAATATAAAACCAATATAGGTTTATACAAGTAAAACAAGGGTATAAAATATAAAACAAACATTATAGGGGATGATGTCTTTTAAACTGTTACAATATTAGAACTTAAAGATAAATCTACTTAAATCTTCCTAAATAAATTGATGGTTTTAAAAATTGAATGATTTTGTCGCCAGCAACATTTGTAAATAGGTCTATAAGACAATCAGCAGAATAAAAATCACGCCTGGTATCGGGAACATCTACACATTCAATTAAAACATGTTGGATTGTATAAGGACAATTGCAGGTCTGTCATCACTAATGAAAATAAAACTATGTGCAGTTTATTATTTATTTGGAGATCCCATTTGGCCTGCCATTTCAAATGTATTTGACGATTAAAGGCTTCATGTCAGTGTACGATACTGGACAATCCGCCATCTCGTCATCTAGTGCATCCTTGGCTTCCTGGTCAGCAACTGTTTCCATAGATCCCTACATGACTAGGGATCTAAACATAAATGACTTCTTTGCCTTATGCTACAAGTGACTTGTAGAATTCAGTTTTGTCTCATGTGCATTTACTCCATATCCCTTCATTGCTTATCTTCAAAATAATAGGGCGTTTTGTTTTTCGACTTTCAATTTCCATTAGGCATGAAAGTGATTCGGAACAGATCATGAACTTATTTGATCTCGATAAAGCTACAAATTTAAGTGCTGTATAAATAGCGTTAGCTTCAGCAGTAAATATGGCACTAGAGGATTGTAATCGGTGAGTTTCTTAATATGTTTATTAAAGAAGAGAAATTTGAAGAGTATATTTTTCGTGTTACCAAGAGTAGATACATGACATAAGTTGCTGCTTCAATTACATCCTTATAAATGTAAAAAAAAAAGTTTATATTTCAGAAAATCGACGCTTCTTAAAAGAATCAGGGGGCATTTGAAATTAGACGGTTTACAGCAATGTCGGACTTTTATTGCAATGTAACGTTTCGAGATCCTGAGTACCAGGTAACAGCACAGTGGCAAAAAGAATCGAGGATGCCTCAGAGACTGCCAATAATTTGGATAAGAGTACTTTTCAATTTATACATCAGCAGAATTGTTATATATTCATTTATTCTTAGTTTGAAAGAACAAATCTGAAAACTTGTCAGTAAATAAATTTGATTGGATGGATAAAATAAATATTTGAATGCTTCATCTGTGTGCATTTTTATCTAATTGTATCAAAACATGTGTGCAAAATTTTTATGCTAAAATGCCTAAAACCCCACCACCACACAGATGCACAACATGGCTGCTTGGTCAGTTTTCAGGTATTTGTTTTTGCCATAGGATCAGACTACTACTACTACTTGTTTGACAGATATTTATAATAGATTACTAGCTGTTGAAAAAAGTCTTTCAATTGAATTTGTTTTGTAGGAACAACTGGTGTGGTTAATAAGTTGCACAATTATTTCTGCTATTAGGTTTCATAAACCAATCGATTTGGATTTGGAGAAGACATATTTGTGGATACCTGTGCATTATCCGTGAGATGAAAAATTAAGCCTGGTATGTCTGGAGCTGATAATGTGAAATACTCAACAGAGATCATAATAATCAAGAGCAAAACATTCACTCAACAATAGTATATAAAATACCAATCACAAAAAAAATTATCTTTATTTGTAGGATTGATTGATTGATTAGTTAAAGTTTAACGTCCAGTGAACAAATTCATTAATTCAAAAAATATAAGTAAGAGAAGAAAGAAACAAAGGAGGAATGGACAACCGGGACAACAAGTGTAGATTGTCACTGGAAAATTGAAGAAATGGGTAGGAGCAGGAAATTTAGCCTTCTATACGAATCCCAGTGACTGCTCTCTTTAGACAATATAGAAGGGTTCTTTCTACTGCATGGAGCATGGCGTTTATCAACACAGTTTGGCTACAATGGTTCGCGGTCAGGCTTTCCGTATTGTGAAGTGACTACTCCACATAGACAGAGCATTCCCATATCCACCACCTGTGGACGCGTCCGGAAGCTCCTGGAGCCGGAGGCCTGACATCGATTCAGGTACCGGGTCCTCATAGTTGATTAATTTTACAAAAATGTTTGAGCTGTGAATGGTGTATTTAGACAAAACTTACTGAGAAGGTACATTTTTGGGGCTAATTTGGCCCTGTAATTTGGTCAAATTTTCATAATTGTACTCCAGCAATGTTGATGGCATATTTTAAACCTCAGAGGCGTAGCTCTCAGAAAATGTAAATGTTAGAGATAGTGTAATAACACTGTGTGGTTATGACGTCATCAAAACTGAGGTCAGTTTGTAAATCATTCTGTTTTTATAGCAGATATGGGCTTAATTTGTTTATAAATTTTCATATCATGAATATCTTGAAGTTAATGAATATGATGATGCTAGTACAGAATATATTCAGGAGTTAAATGAACCAGCTTTTGGGCCCACGTTAAAAAAATTGACAATTCAAACATTGACAAAAAGATTATTGCTTGTTTACGAGGAATGCCTAATGATCCTGGCAACTAGAGTAATTAAGGAGATATGTACAGTAGCACAATGCAAAGCACAGCTTGATATGAAAATGGACGTAATTAGATCCGCATTTTACATAACATGGGTAAGAATAATAATAGCCTCATTGAGACTATGGACATGTATTCACATGCGATAATGTACACTATAAACAAAAAAAATGTTTATTACGTCAATATTCGCCGTGTATCATTGTAGCCAATTGGTTGGAATCTAGTATATAAATCAAACGACAAATTATAAAAAAAAAACCTGTTTGAAAGAATATGTATATGTAAAAACTAAGGCCTACAAATCTATTCATTTACATAACTGTTTTAAAGTTTCATACTTGGTGAAGATATAAATCATATTTAGCAATTTTTAAATATTTGACGATTGTTACAAATTTCTTTTACTATTTCAGGCTTGCCATGATGACCATTTTATTCATAAGTGGTATTCCCAATCTCTTCTTAAGAACAGACTAACGTTACATGGTCTGATTTTATGTTGGCATCAGCCTCGGTTGTGTCTGGTTCAAGAAGATTTCTCTTTTTGCCCAGGCCTTAAACCTACCAATTTTGAGTACCTTCACCTTCTACAAAATCAAAAGAACAAAAATTGTGCCTGGAATAAACCAATGTTTAGAATAGAAGACAAATATTATTTATTTGATACTTGGTAACATTTGTAATCTCAAATACGTCGGAGAGATTAAGCAACCATTCCACAAACGTTTGAACGGAAACAGAAGTGGTCTCAGCAAAAAGCCACCTCTGCCCTCGATTCAACACTTTAGGTTGCCAGACCACATTATCGAGGATGCCAATGAAATGAAGATCATCATTATTGAACAGAACAGTCAATGGGGTGATTCCAAACGTGAAGACCGAGAAAGATTTTAGATCAAAGAACTCCGGGTTTTACATCCCGACGGAATTAATAGAATAATTAGATTTGCAAAGTTAACAAACGCTGGATCCGCGGGCTGAACTATAATCAACACCTTATATAGAGAGAATTATCACAAGATATAGACTGCCCAAGGGATAGCGATATGGACTGACACCTGGATAATGCCCGAGCCGTTCGCTATCCCAAGGGCAGTCTATATCGTGATAATTCTTTCTATAGGAGTTTCCGCGAATCCAATTATTGACGTCATAAAATCTTATTTACATATGCAAATTAACATTTTTGGTTGGCAAAGCCGAAGAATTATCACTATATAGCATTGGGACAGAATTTTCAAACTTTTTTATGATATGCACGATTTTTGATCTGTAAAATACATGTTAAAATTTGGAGATATTCATATTTTTTCTACCGATTTACTTTTAATAAAAATAGACAAATATTTTTTTCATGTGAATTTCAAAAATATGAAAGTTTACAAAATACGTAAATTCTATATATATATTAAAAATAAAAAGCTGACAATTTTTACATCCTGTAAAAATTTCAACATTCCATGATTTAGATCAAAAAGAATTATCAATTTATCTTTAATAACAAATTCTCACCAGTTAGTTGAAAATGACATTTTTATGACCCTTATCAGTGACTACGATTTCTTGCCAACCAAAGTAATTTTTAAGCTTGTGACGTCACGACGGAAACTCCTGTATAAGTAACTATTGTGTTTATTTTATTGAAGAACATTTACAGTTCATTTTTCATCAGTTGAAACCATGCCCTGTTTTAAGTCACTCACATAAAATATACACGATTTTTTTTACCTATCTTACTTTTTACAATGAAAAAAATCAAACAATGTACTTTCACTCTATACAACAGTCATCTGAAATTCTTGCGTATATGCTATTTTTATATTATATTGCATTTTATTTTGTTAACATTAACGTATCAAAAAACAACACGCTTTCTATATTTAAATATAAATTAAAATCGTTATTACATAAAAAGAATACTTCATAAGTTGGAAAACTTGTCTTATCCTTTTTTATGAGCAAATAAAATAATTTTAAACTACGTACATAAACGTTGCCCCTACATACATGCACTTGTACACTTTTTGTTTGAATGACATTTATACGCTGCGATTTATTCCACTGAATTCGGTTAAAATATATTTTAGTTAGCTGAGTGATTTTTACCTGTATATATGATGCATTTAGTTGCACCTTGTACGAATTATAGGTAGGTTAAAAATTGATTCACTCCATAGAAAACGGTGTTTATCATACATTTAGGTAACTTGTATTTTTGTGACATCAGCCAATATTGGTAAGGTATGTAATGTAGTTTTGTTTTCAAATCTAAGATTTACAATAATATACATACTATACCTGTCCAATGGATAATATCCTTGTTAGATCAATTATTTCATGTATTTGTCTGAAAGTAATTCAAACGTTGTTAGATCTGCAATGTATTAGCAAGTATTTGGTAGATCCTCGAACCATCGTTGTTGTGACATCTATAGTAACACCGCCTGCATTCCAACCAGCACCACAAGCCAAAGGACCAGCTAAGCTATACGAAAAAAAGCTTTCGATTGTTGGATGAAACATCCTCGTAGGTTTAATCTAGAAACTATTCATGTTTGTGCTTTTATTTACAACCTGTCATTTAAAGTACATCTTGTCACAATTTCAACATTTTATTTTTGTTTTTGACATGTAAAAAATAAAAATTGTTCTGATCATATTTTAAGGTTATCAGCATCCGAAATGTAATTCTCATTTTTTATTGTTTGTTTTGTGTAAATTTGTGTTCTTAGATTTCATTTTTCGCTTTCATTGTGCGATCGTAAAGCCAGTGTTACAGTCGAAATAGCAACAATTTCTTATTGACTACTCACTGCAGTATATATATATATATACATATAATTTGTCTGTGTGTGTATATGTGTTTTTGAGTTTTTGTGAAACCTAACAAAAAAGCATTTGTTGTGTTATTCAGAATGGATTCGATGGAGATTTTCCCAAAAGCTGTTACAAAAAAATGTGATGAAGATGTATGGTAAGTGAAACCTGGTCGAAATAAGAAACCGATCATAACGCCAACCCCCTTTAATGTTATTTTTTGTCTGGAAACACTAATTTGTAGAAAATTTTTAATTACATGTATATCTATTTATAACTTGAAATGTTGATCCTTTACAGTCTCATCAGTTTCATTTTATACATTGATAAACAAAATGCAAAGAAAAACGCATAATAATATTACTAATTAAATATGTAAAATATTACACAGTTTCAATCAAATAACACCTGGTATCACAAAATTTCTTTTAAGTGAATAATGTTATAAAACATTTTATCATTGAATAGCTCAATACCGAAATTACTGTAATCATTTTTCCGTAGATTGCCATTTCGACAATTCATGTCCATTGATTGCAAATTAAATCAAAATGATTGAAATACAAGAGACTGGGTTATGTATTAAACAGATTTTATTTATTTATAAAACACATTAAAATCTTTGCTGCAGTTTTTTGTAGTATGGTCTTTTTTATGACTATTTAACACAATACAACCTAACAAATAGATCAAAATGCACAAGTATCAAAAAAGTATTTTGTTCATATCTTTTCGTATCAAGAAAATAGATAGCTTAAAAACAAAATTAGATATTTTAAGGTTATCAAGCACTTCAATTCTTTCCTAAAGATATGATGAAAACCTTTTTTGTCCCTTTTAGGAATGAAATTTTTGATTTAATGACAAAACACGATGCTCTTGACTTGACTACGGTATGTATACTCTTAATTTAAAGAATGAAAACACAAGTTTTTTTAAAGCTGTTTTTGCACAAGTATATATCTTAATGGCTTATAACAACATTTCGCTCCCTATAAATAGGTCTTCAATACAGATAAATATTGTCTATATAATTGTTTCCCGTTTACTACCTATATTTCTCAAATCGATATAGTTAAATTTTCACATTCTTACGATCGAGGTCTGTCAAAAATAGAACTATATGTTTGACTATAAAGATGTGAGAAATTATCGCAATAAATTGGGGAACGGTTTTCTCTTTTTTTTTACTCAGTATTTGTCAAGTAAACGGTTTTCGTAGTCTCCATTCTCAAAATTTGCCCTCCATTTTCCTTCTACCATCGTTGCCATGTGTTTCATTGAACCATTTAGGAAAAGGATATCGAGACATATTTTTTAAATGTGATATGACCCTGAGATTCAGAAATTTTAGAAGTATTTAGTAGTCAGTGTTTCGGTGCTGACTCGGTAATCGATTTTTCTTTGGAAACTTGCAACACCTAAATTTTGCAAAATTTGTTATTTTCCTTATTTGAGTATTTTCCTTTTGCATAGCTCTTTTTTAGCTGTTTGGCATTCCATTTAGATATGTTTGGTCATTTGTGATCGATCACCTTTTTACAAATGTTTGGTTTACGGTCTTCTAAATATATAAGAATTGAATGCATTATTTGAAGTTTCATAGGGACTATGAAAGGGTTGACCGAAGCACATTTTTAATGAAGCGCGGTAGCGCTTCATGTTGAAAATGTGGGCCCGGTCAACCCTTTCATAGTCCCTATGAAACTTCAAAATAATGCATTCAATTCTTATAATTACATTTTAAACCCGAATTATAAAAAAACAACTTTATTTACAGGGAAATACATCACGTACCTTGGGATTCTATTTTTACAAATTCATCTGCCACGCGAACACGTGGTCATATGTGTTTCATGGGAATTGCAACTTCACGTTGATATGCCACGTGATCGATGTTCACCTATCAAACTGATGGAGTTCAAATGAATATTCATGAAATGTAATTATTTTAAATTGATTCGTACTGAAGTTGTCGAAATGTCCATATGCAGAATCTAAATTTACAGTCACTTCGGTACTTTATTATTTATAACCACTTGGCCGATGTCTCTGCTGTTGGAATGTTAGTCCCCGAGGATATTAACCAATCCAGCTGTTAGGTGCTGACCCGGAAACCCATGATTTTTATTGGGTCCGTGTTGTTCATCTGTATGTGGGTCTTCATTTTGTTTGTCCCGTACTCAAGTGGTGTCCTTGTTTCTTAGTGTTTCAGATGTTGCCATTGTCCATGGATTATTTGTTCTTTTGACCTACGTTCAGTTCTCACCTACTTTATTCTGGAAACCTGTAATGTCTAAATTGTGGAAAAGGAGTTGGTGCGGTAAGGGACTTATTTTGCCTGAAAAATAGATTTGTTTGAATTCACAGAATTTTTACTGAATATTTTCTATAGTAGTTATTGGTTAACAGTATACATTGCGGTCTCTCAAATATTCTCAGTATGATTACTGTATTTTTGAGTGTGGAAGAAGGGACAAATTGCATATTTTGTCCAAAAAATTGACCAATTTTGATTAAAATTTCGGTATAGGAAACACTGAACATATGCAAGAACCACAAAAATATTCATATCAGGTTCAATTCATTTGAATGTACTAATAATTTTTTGGGTAAATTATCCAGTTGGTTCTTGAGTGTGCTCGATATAGAATAGCTGTTCGAAAATCTGCCAAATTTGTTGTATCTCTATTAAAACGTTCAAAACTAGCCATTTCATGACGTCAAAACTGTATTTTGACGTCATGGGCACTAACTGTTGTATTTTTCTGTAAGTGAGATCTCAAATTTCAAACGAATGTAAAAGAAAATCTGGAGGTGCAATTTGACAATTGTTAGGCCAAATCAGCCCCTTATCGCACCTTTTCCTTTGCTTAAAACAAAAGAGTATCGCCCTCTTGCATAGCTCTGTCCTCGGCTGTTTTGGCTTTCCACTTAGATATTTTCTATTATTTCTGCTCGATTACTGTCTCCAAATTTGTGGTTTATGTTCTTCCAAATCTTTTTATTTGATCTGCACTGAAGAAACATAAATCTTGGAAATGGCCATATCCATTCACTTCGGTACTTTGTTAATAAGTCAAAATAATTCAGAAACAATTTCCTAACAAACATTCAGAGGTTTAATTCCTCAATAATTCCTCGTATTTGTTCTACAAATTGGACACAAAACACTTACGTCGGAAACGGAGAACAAATCAAATTAGAGGTCTCTTCTTACTGATTAATTTGAAATGTAACTTGACTCTAGCATCTGCAACAGTTTAAGGTAGTTCGACACTAATACACGGCGCATTCGATTGGCGCATTTGCGAAACACGAGTCGGATGCGGAATTGACTTGATTTTCATACCGGAATATTCCTGTATTGGCCTATTCACTGTGACGTCATAATAGATTGACATACACTTTCCCGCGAATTAGCTCCCTTTTCCCGTGAATATTGTCTATTTCGTAATCTATATAAAATATCTCTCTTAATCGAATGGTGACGTATAGATTTTTTTCAGCGTAACAGATAGCTTAAGGGTATATCTCTGAAATATCAAAAAATAATAAAATCTATCTGATAGTTATTTTATATGAAAGATAAACAATCAGCATGTTATCACTATTCCCTTTAAATTCTTTGTAAATATTGCTGAAAAATAGTGAATTTGGCCTAGATATCAGGAAAAGATGATCGGTGACATATCATTTTATTTCATTTTTTGAATATATAGGTTAAGACCTACAAAATATCTTAAAAGAAAAAAATTCTGTCTGAAATTTTTATTAGGATCGAACTACCTTAAATGTTATATGTTAAAAGCTACTTTCCGTAAAACGTCAAGGGCGGTTTACGGGCTTAGTCAACTTGACACTTTTGCCTTAAACAGTAATTTGTCAAAGTTTTCTCTGAAAACCTGTTTGCTGAATAGAATATCTGGCTGAACAGGAATGAATTAATCTTCTTAAATTTGAATTTTTTTCCTGATTATCAGACATAACAAATAGCCAACTTGTCTAATTTGTTTCAAATGTTTTTCTATAAAAGTATCTACATGTATGACTTGATGATACGCTCATTTTAGGGAACACCCGAAATTCCACCACCAGAATTCCTTGTAAACGCACTGCAGACATCAGTTACGGAGTCTGACTTCATGATTCATCAGTATACACGAACATATGTAAGTACTTCAAATATGATTAAAATAAGCTGTCGGGATAAATAATTAACTGAATGTCATGGTAATGCAATCCAAAACAGTCTGATGAACACTATGAGACTTACAAGGGTAGAATTAATATTATGTCTACTAAAAGATGATAGAAATCCTTGCTTTCATATCAACACTGAAACCTTTCTGAATGGTTTTAAGTGATCACAGAACGAGTTTGACGGACTTTATCAGCATAAATTTAAAGTCTAAGTCTATTTGATTCTACCTGTTTTAACTTATCCCTGATACCGACTATGGGATACCGATTAGGGCATCCGTGCATTTCCTGTAGCACCTGATCTAATTGCAGGTTTTCATTAATTTCAACTGTTCTCATTTTAGCATGTCTCAGAACTTGATTGATACAGTTTGTCTAAGTCCTTTACTGCCTTATAGAGATCAACTTTGAGTTCGTAATCTTATATCTATTTTACATGCAGGGTGGCTATCATTGCTACATTTTTAGTAAAGGGTCAGTAATGCTTTTTAAAATATACAAAACTGTTAAACCCATGCAATTATAAAGGTTGAAAGACAGAAATGGTACAATATTTTTCAAAATAAAGGAAATGGACTTGCAATATTTTCGTTATGTATAAATAGTAGTAGTAATTAAAAACACTTTCCATTCATTGAATAAGACTACGTGCTTATTAAATTCTGAAAATTAATGCACAGAACAACTTATGGGAGACAAACATATATATAAGTTTTTTACACTCAGACTACATTTAACTTAATAAAATTATTGCAGTTGGAGTTAACATATGTGTTATGGTCTCATGTTCATTTACTCCATATCCTTTCGTAAAATATTGCAATTAAATTTTATCACAAACATATATATTTTTGAATATATCGCGGTTGCAACTCATATCCCTTCTAAAGCAAACACTCACTGTTGCCCACTGCTTTATTTTGTAGTAGTCCCCCACAACCATGGTATAAGCTTTTGCTTTTAGCGATAATGGTGTCTGTTCATTCGTCCGTCCGTTGGTTATTCTGTCCGCCATTGGTATGCAGCTTTGTGGCACCTACCCTTATGAACCAGTTGGTAAATTAAATGACACTTTCGCATAATGTTCAGTGCTACTAGCTATTTGAAAATTGATTTGTATTGATTTTTTACAACTGGAAACAAATTTGAAAGTGGGCTGTATATGAGTAAACTTTTCTCACAGTTTGTCTATTTTCATTTTGAAATTGTACAACGATTTTAAGATATAGTGGGTTAATTTTAAAGAAAAACGAGTACGTCCAACCTAGAATCTTCATAGATTACATCCGTCTTCAATTTGAGAATTTGACAGTAAAATATTGTTGGAATTCTATATATAACAACTGTAATCAAGAACAGCTTTTATTATTGCAACTTGCGTCAGAAGAAATAAAACACTATTACCTAACATTTTTTTTAATATTGTTTATTAATGCATTATGTTATACGTTAATGCGGAAAATAGAAATGCTAACGTGCATACCAAATTTTATACTTTGGTAATTGGTCAATTTCTATGTAAACCTGAGTATGTCTTATCTTATTAATTTCGTATATTTTTGTGTTATGTAATTTAGGGTCATGTAAAACTTGTGCAGTCCCTTTCAAAATTATATAGTAGAACTTTAAAGAGGGATATTGATCCAATGACAGAAATAATAGTCACACAAGGAGCTTACCAGGCGTTATATTACTCCCTCCAAGGACTTATTGATTCAGATGATGAGGTAAGCATAATATATGTATTGTTGAGTGATGATTGCTTTGTCACATGAGCTTATTTTGATAATATTAAGCTAGGTGTAAGTTGAAGTAAAAACTGAAAAAAGCAATAACGACAGGCTCGTATGAACCTGTACAACTATCTTGGATACTGGTTTTATTCTTTGTCACCAAAAGACCATCAAATATTATTCATTCTATGCATAAGTTTTACCAGGTGTTACAGTCTCTGAGATGATATTCAAACATTTTATTTGAAAGTTTTGATCAGGTAGGAACATAAAAATAGCAAAAGGGACAACCCAAGGGATATTAAATGATCAAATTTGTTTATCAGTTCAAAGTGTTCGAACGGAGAAGGTATTCAAACACATTTCAAAAATACTTCTTTAGTCGACAATTGTTCCCGTGGTTACTGTTAATTATTTCTCACTTCTGCCCCTTACCTTAGACGAATATATTATCATTTTAAGGGCTCGTATAAGCAAAAAAAAATGCTTATACAGAGTTTTCGGTAAGGTGTCCAGGTTTGTCGGGCCCTTTAGACGATAATATATATATAATATTAATCAAGCCCAGTATAATGTCTCACGATATTATCCATAGGACAGGTATATAATGAAGAGTTGTCACATACTTCAGACAACTATATAAAAATTATAACTTTGTGTGGCGGCATTCCTTGTCGAAAGACATTGAATCCTCTCTTCTATACACACAACTGATCTGCACGAGCACCTATACATCATGTACTGCGTTACAACCCTAGATTAAACCTACGATGAGGTATCACCCGGTGACCGAAAGCTATATTTTTATATAGCCTAGGTAGCCGCGTGGTCTAGGGCGCTGGACGTAGTGCAGGCGGTGTTGCCATAGATGTCACAACAGTGATGGTTCGAATCCCGGAGAGGGAACTACCAGTGTGCAGATCTAACAATGCTGGGCTGATTTTCAGACGTATATATAAATTATTCATCAAGCCCAGTATAATGTCTCACGATATTATCCATTGGACAGGTTTATTATGAAGAGTTGCCACATACTTCAGACAACTATATAAAAATTATAACTTTATGTGGCGGCATTCCTTGTCGAAAGACATTGAATCCTCTCTTCTATACACACAGCTGATCTGCACGAGCACCTATACATCATTGCTGCGTTACAACCCTAGATTAAACCTACGAGGAGGTATCACCCGGTTACCGAAAGCTATATTTTTATAAAGCCTATGTAGCCGCGTGGTCGAGGATTCTTGACGTTGTGCAGGCGGTGTTGCCATAGATGTCACAACAGTGATGGTTCGAATCCCGGAGAGGGAACTACTCATGTGCAGATCTAACAATGTTGGGTTGATTTTCAGACGTATATATAAATAATTCATCAAGCCCAGTAAAATGTTTCACGATATTATCCAATGGACAGGTATATTATGAAGAGTTGCCACATACTTCAGACAACTATATGATAATTATAACTTTGTGTGGCGGCATTCCTTGTCGAAAGACATTGAATCCCCTCTTCTATACACACAGCTGATCTGCACGAGCACCTATACATCATGTACTGCGTTACAACCCTAGATTAAACCTACGAGGAGGTATCACCCGGTTACCGACAGCTATATTTTTATATAGCCTGGGTAGCCGCGTGGTCTAGGTCGCTGGACGTAGTGCAGGCGGTGTTGCCATAGATGTCACAACAGTGATGGTTCGAATCCCGGAGAGGGAACTACAAATGTGCAGATCTAACAATGTTAGGCTGATTTTCAGATGTATATATAAATTATTCACAATAACTTCGGTATTTAGTTATTTATTCATCAAGCACAATATAATGTCTCACGATATTATCCATTGGACAGGTATATTATGAAGAGTTGTCACATACTTCAGACAACTATATAAAAATTATAACTTTGTGTGGCGGCATTCCTTGTCGAAAACATTGAGTCCTCTCTTCTATACACATAGTTGATCTGCACGGGCACCTATACATCATGTACAGCGTTACAACCCTAGATTAAACCTACGAGGAGGTATCACCCGGTTACCGAAAGCTATATTTTTATATAGCCTAGGTAGCTGCGTGGTCTAGGGCGCTGGACGTAGTCCAGGCGGTGTTGCTATAGATGTCACAACAGTGATGGTTCGAATCTCGGAGAGGGAACTTCCAATGTGCAGATCTAACAATGTTGGGTTGATTTTCAGACGTAGTCAGAAAACAGCGACAAACTTGGAAAAATTGTATATTCCTCAAGTAAATCTGCTTATACAGGTCCTGAAAAATAAATTATATGCGTTTTAAGTCAAGGACCAACTGAGTTGGAGTTTTAGGATGAGATATTATCTTTCAACTGAGGAATTTAAGTATAACCGTTACAATTTTGGGTGACACGTAAAACTGCATTTCAATTTTAATGTTGTTGATACGGCTCCATTTCGATATTTTACATTTCGTCAGTGCTACTTGCATTTAAAGATTGGAAAACCGCTGCCGAAATAAATTCTCGCTTGGAAGTAAGTACAAGACTGGAGATGGGTAGGAAATGTCCTGCTTCGACCTTCCCACAAAATGGGTAGGGTCCGGAAAAAAGTCCAAAGTTCTATTCTACTCTACTAAACGATACAAAATGAAATGAAATGAAATAAGCAGTGAGAATACGCAGACCAACACAGAAAATGAGAAGTCTTTGTGTGTCATCCAAGCCGAGGGTAGAATGAGTTGAGTAGAGTAGACATTTAATATGGAACTTTCTAATTTTTTTTCTAACCTTACCCATTTAGTGGGGAGCCCGGAGCAGGAAATTTCCTAACCTTCTACAGTTTTGCACATACTTCCGAGAGGGTGTGTATTTCGGCAGCGGTTTTCCAATCTTTGGATTCAATTTGCACTTACAAGATGTAAATAATCGAAATGGGCCCTTATCTGCAACATTAAAATTGAAATGCAGTTTTGCGTGTCACCCAAATTGTAATGGTCAAATTTCTCGGTGAAAAGATGAACTCGATAATATCACATCGTTAAACTCTTAACTCAGTTAGTTCTGGACTTCAGATAATGTATTTTTCAGGAACTGTATGAGCAAATTAAAATGTTTATCATCAGGAATATATATGATCCATAAGTGTGTTGCTGTTTTAAGACTTTAATGATTTTTACACGACTGTTTATTTTCTTTGTTTAGAAGAACTTTGGAGCTTATTCCGCCCCTTAGCTTATTTTTGGGGAATTGTCGATTGACAAAAAAAAGTCAAACTCGTCCTACCTTTCTTTTGGATGACACACAAAGACCTCTCAGTTTCTGTGTTGGTCTCTGTATTCTCACTGCTTATTTATTTCATTTCACAGAGAGGAGAAGAGTAGAGTAGACATTAAAAATAGCAGATATGGGGTAGGAGGAGATATCTCCTCATTATATAACAATTACTTGTTTCGATTGAACAATATATAAATAAACGATGACAGGATATGAAGTAAATGCACATGAAACAATTTCTCATATATTAAAGGTAAAGACGCAAAAACATAAAATTTTACTGAAAAGGGCAATAAATCTAAGATATGTCATTAAATATTCTCAAAAATTGAAAATCTAGTCATTTTGATCACTTTTACACAGTCATATTTTTTTTTACATCTTTTTACGTTACTATCTGACATTCGATGTTATCAGCATTAGTGAATTTTTTTCATGCTGGACCAACACAAATTCAAATGAATTACAACTACATAATGCATGTTTTGTGTTTTATGCAATTATTACTGCAAATTACCAATATTTTCTATTTCAATACCAACAGACATCTTGTTCAGTCAGCAGAAATGTGCATACCCTTGAAATGATTTAGGCAAAGTTTGGTTACTACTGGCTTAGCAATTTCAGAGAAGATCATTTAATCAATGTCAACGGACGGACGCCACGTGACGGTAATAGCCCACACGACCTTTGGCCAGTTGAGCTGAAAATCCGTCAAGCAGCAATCTTGAAAATCTTGATTTTATTCAAGCATAATAAAGCTCGTCTGTTCTTTGCCTTTACTTAAATGGAAAAATAACGAACCCATTTTTTTTTTTCGTACATGGTATTAACGATGATAAAACAGTACAACAATTTAAGGACGACTCATGAATATATCGGCATAGAATATCGATGTAAAATGATACAGATTGTTGAAGATATGCTTCAAGCGATTCATATCTTTCAAATGCACAGAGCAGGACATGCTTACCCTTCCGGACCACCTGATGTCACTCTCGGTTTTTATGGGAGTTCACACTGTCAGTGCTTTAGTTTTCAGTGTTGTCTTGTTAAATTTTAGTTTTGTCTTCGTCAGTAATGTTTGTGTTACGGATTTGTCCTTGTCCATGTTTGAGTACTTAAGTGATTACAAAGGCTTTTCAAAATTTCACCTTGGTACTGTTTGAGGGTTAGAGAAGTAACACGTACCATGGCTCTCAGTTGGTTTTGTCTCTGGGTTAGAAAATGACAATAACCTATCAGTAACCTAACAGACCTTCAAAACATATGCCTCACTGGCCGTGTGACGGGCGCTGTGTGCAGAGCAGGACATGCTTACCCTTCCGGAGCACCTGATGTCACTCTTGTTTTTTTAGAGTTCACACTGTTAGTGCTTTAGTTTTTTGTGTTGTATATGTAATGTTTGTGTGTTTTGTGGTCATTTGGTGTCTTTGGTCTTCCGTCTTTTGGTGTTCTTGCTTTTGCCTTGTCTCTGGACTTTGATTTGTGTAATTTTGTGCTTTGTTCCTTCGGTATTCTACTGCCGTTTTTTTCAAAAGATAGAACTGGTTTAACGCTCAACCTTTCTTACGAAAAGAATGCTATCGGAATGCACATTCAAGATGAACAACCGACAGACAGGAACACTTGGCCCGTTGATTTAATGTTATGAAAAAGAAGGAAAATGGGGTAAATGTCAAGGAGACAACATCCCATCTCCAGGTTAAAACGACCCAAAACAAAACATCTAGGGGTCGCCGTACGGTCTTCAACACAGTGAGGAACCTCACACCATATAGCAGTTTTCCAGTTGATTTAATGTTTATTGACGACCCCGCATCCATGAGAAATCAGAAACATGGATTTACCGTTGGTCGACATTTTGCAATAAATTCCTCTCAAACTGTCGCTAGAAACCGTCTTGAACTTACTATGAGGTATAAACAAAACTCATTCTTGAAAAAACCTTTGTGACCACGAGATGAAGGACAAATAGAATTATTGTTCCATTGCTTGGTTTTCTATGTGGCAATAGAGACTGTTTCATGTGCATTTGCTTCATATTCTTTCATCGTTTATTTATAGATTGCATTAAGCAACTGTATTTACATGGCACGATATGAATGAAATACACACAAGAATATCGATGCGATTGATTGGTAAATTTTGCAATACACTGATACACAAAAACGCGATACATACTACACGATACATAGCAAGTGAGAACCGAACCGTCAGTCAAAAGAACGAATAATCCATGGACAAAGGCAACATCAGAAACACTAAGAAACAAGGACACCACTTGAGTACGGGACAAAAAAAACATGAAAACACACATACAGATGAACAACACGGACCCAATAAAAACCATTGGTGAGATCAGGTGTACCGGTAGAGTAAGTAACTCCTGCTTCATATAAGACACCCGCCGTGTTGAACATGTCAACTCCGGTAGTAAAGTCAAATCCGATAGAGGAAAAACAAATTTAAGTTGTAGAGGGAAAGATCTGTTGTCATCTGGGAAACAGATATCCCGTATTGATCCACAAGACTGTGATTCTGTAGTGATGACTTTAAGTTTTTGGTAACGTACCCTTGTTTAAGTAGTCTATTTGTAAGCAACTGGGCTCTATCAAGAAAGTCACTGTTACGACCACAAGCCCTTAAGTAGCGAATGAGTTGTGAGATATAAACTCCATATACTGTATATACGACCATTTCAAAAACATTGTATAAAAAAGTCAAGATGCAACACAAACAGAGACAGTTTGACATAAATAAATCTAATAAACAACCATTAATAGGAATGCAACACACTTGAATCAAAAGTGATATGACATACCGTCCCCCCAAAAAAAAAATATGGTTTCACATGGTGCGCAAGGAAGGTAGGCATATCTGCTCCTTGTGTGACATTCGTCAGATTGCCAATAACGAGTCTGGTAATAAAGTAATAAATCAATGTGATCTCAGTTACCAATACCAGATAACCAATATGAAATTTTCTTGCTAGTGAGATTTGTAAACAATTGAGTGGATCAAACTTAATACGGCCAATTATTTGATATGAAAAAGAAAGGAAATGGGGTAAATGTCAAGGAGACAACATCCCATATCCAGGTTAAAACGACCCAAAACAAAGCATCTAGGGGTCACCGTACGGTCTTCAACACAGTGAGGAACCTCACACCATATAGCAAGCCCTTAATGGCCCCAAAAGGGTAAAAAGTGGATAAATCAATGGAAACAAACCACATCCAATAACCCAAATATCAAGAAACTAAAATTTTATAAGAAGACACGGACAAGTCAATCACCAACATATTCCTGACTTGGGACAGGCGCAAAAATTGTGGTGGGGTTAAACTCGTTTTCTTGGATCCAAACCCTCCCCCTATGTGTGGTGAATGGCTAAAAAATGGCATGTGTTTACCAATGTGATTGAAGGACCAAAACATCTTTATCGAAACAGTCACACTGAATCCACAAGTATAACTAGCTCGGTGAAACCGGACAAAATTTTCTTTTTTTTTCGTGAATATTTATCATTGATATCCGAAAGTTTCCAGGGTGACGTAAAAAAGTGAGCTATGCAAAAGTGAGATACTCCTTAGATTTTAACAAAATTTTCTTAAACGTAGATATTTCAAATTTTCAATTAAAATCGGTTATCAGTCCTCCAGCAGTGGCATCGGCCCAGTGGCCGCAGTGGCATTAGGATACTAACTTTCAGACTTTATCCACTCCAAAATCAGTGAGTCAGTTCGCACAAATTATTTTTCTCCATATCATTTTATTGTTTTCATTTCATTTTTATTAGCTCACCTGGTCCGAAGAGCCATGTGAGCTATTGTCATCACTTTGCGTCCGTCGTCTGTCGTCCGTCGTCTGTCCGTCAATAATTTCAAAAATCTTCTCCTCTGAAACCGCTGGGCCAAATGTAACCAAACTTGGCCTGAATCATTACCAGGGTATGGCTTTTCAAAGTTATGTTCGATTAGTTTGCCGGTCAAAAAACATGGCCGCCACAGGTAAAAATACAACATAGGGGTAAATTGCAGTTTTTGACTAATAACTCGAAAACCGTTACAGATATCAAAAATCTGACAAAGGTAAAATGATCAGCATGATGAGATCTACCCACTGTGCAATTATGAAGAAAATCTGAAAACCCATCCCGGAGTTATAGCCCCTTTTCTGTTAAATTTTCAAAATTTTTGCATTTTTTATTTTTTATTTTTTATTTCAAAAAGTATACAGATAGAGGTCAAGTTTAATTGCGAAAATGTTCAGCATATGAAGATCTACTTGCCCTGAAATTTTGAAGAAAATCCATAAACCCTTGTAGGAGTTATTGCCTTTATTTCACTTAATTTTTTTAAATTTTCGTATTTTTCAGCTTTTATTTCCAAAACTATAGAAGATGAAGGTTAAGTGTAAATTGATGAAATGTTTGCCATGCTGTGGCGACTTCAAAATTGACGTTGAAATTTCTTCCTTGACCGCCATTTTCAAATTCAACATGGTCCAATTTCAATGACATTTGGTTTCCAAATAGGTCTTGATGTCGCAACTTCAAAACTGCTGTTAAAATTGTTCGTTGATTGCCATTTTAAAAATGGCCGCCAAAAAAGGCGGGAAAATTTAACATTGTCCGATTTCAATGAAATTTGGTTTCCAAATAGGTCTTGTTGTCGCAACTTCAAAACTAATGTTAAAAATTGTTCGTTGACCGCCATTTTTAAAATGGCCACCAATAAAAGGCAGGAAAATTCAACATTGTCCGATTTAAATGAAATTTGATTTCCAAAGAGATATCGATGTTGCGACTTCAAAACCAGTGCTGAAAATTGTTTGTTGACTGCCTAATTTACAAAATGAGGTCTCGACTTCAAAACTGGTGTCGAAAGTGGTCCTTAGCAAGAACCTTTTTTGTCAAAAAAAAAACCCAAAACAAAGAAATATAGTAAAAGATGATCAGACTTTAAAAAAAGTTCAAGATATTGGAGGTGTTCGAGCTACAAAAGTTGATAAACTGAAGATCAACTGTATAACTTACAATGTTTTCTTGATAAAGGCAACTGAAAGCCAGGTGAGCGATACAGGCTCCTGGGAGCCTCTGGTCTTCAGTATTGATATTCTTTACTTCTTTATTCCCTATGTTCTTCTCATTGTTAATTTAAGAATCGAGTCTCCGCAGTGCGAAGTTTTGTATTATTAAGAGAAGTATATCGTCTATGTAGCTTCCGCTATTATTAAGAGAAGTATATCGTCTATGTAGCTTCCGCTACATAGACGATATACTTCTCTTAATAATACAAAATTCAAGGAATTTTTACACCAGATCTATCCCAATGCGCATGAAATTAAAAAGACTACTAATACATCTTTTTCAGCTTCTAACCTGTAGATCTTGCATGTAGTTTTACAAGGATTTTTTGAATAGAGCAAAAACACTGTCCCAAAAGCTGCTTGTTACTTTCAGAAATTCTATGGCCGTCATCATAACATCATTGACAGATATGACGTGTCTGTGTCCCAAATGAAAATGGACATTTTCAGCTAGATTTCAAGTCTTCAAGGATTTGAAATAACCAGTTTTGACTCAACCCTGGATTGACTCACTGATAGTGTGACGGGTGCCGCATAGCTGAGCAGGACATCCTTACCCTTCCGGAGCACCTCATGTCATTCCCGGTTTTCATGGGAGTTCACACAATGATTGCTTTAGTTTTTTATGTCGTCTTTTTATTTCCGTGCCTTGTGGCTGTCCCGCGTCCTTGGTTTATCTCTGTTTTTCTCTATTGTCGTTTTTGCCATGTCTTTGGAATTCGATTTTTGTGATCATCACGTCACTTGTTCACCAAGGGATCTTGGTGGAAGCTTTATACTGAGGGTACATACTATTATTTATCATTTGGTAATGGGTCTGGACCTGGCATGTCAGTTAATTGCTAGTAGTCTTTTATGATTTCATGTTTATGTCCGTATATTTAGTTCTTTCAGTTTAATTTTTCACAATTGACTCAGTTCTGTTGCTAACTGAATTTTACTGTTGTTACTATTTTTCTTTTACTAGTATCACATTGGCTAGGGGGAAGGTTTGTGCCCAATAAAATAGTTTAACCCCGCTGCAGCAGGTTTGCCCCTGATCTAAGTCAGGAAATTTATCAAGCCTTTGTGTGTCTTGTCTTTTTTCTAATTTGTTTACTTTATGTCTATAAGAGTCTAGGATGATGTTTATTTCGCTGAACTTGATTACTCTTTATTCAGGGGCCGACTCCGACCTGCCGTTGGGTGTGGGGCTTTCTCACCGTTCATTGAAGATCTTATGGTGGCTTTGAGTTGTTTTTACTCCCCTTTGGGTCGTTGTCTCTTTTCCCCGTTTCCCTTCTTTTTTTCTTTTTTTGCAGTATTTGTCTGATATATTTAAAACTATAGTTAATAGAGGTTGAGTTATCACTACAAAGATATTAAGCATGTCAAGATTTACCTATGCTGGAATTTGTAAGAAAATCTTGGGGACGCTAAAGGAGTTACTTTGCTTTTTTCGTTGAATTTTTCATGTTTTTCACTGATTTGTTTTTGTTTTGTATTTTCAAACTGTTTTAGAAACATGTTAAATTTGTATAGCAAAAGTCTTCAGTTTATATTATAAAGATCTCTATTGTAACATTTTCGCTGAAGGTTTGCATTCAATATGGCCGCCCCCGGAATCATAGTTTAACAAAGAAAAAATGGGTTAACCAAGTAAATTATTCATTCTTGAAAACTTTTTCATGCATCAAGTTCATATTAACTAGGCGTGGTAACAGCATGGTTATTTTACAAATGTATGTACCGGTCATAAATCAAAGAAGTCCGATGCTGCAAATTTTATTTAAACATAAAACCCTATTAGAAAATGTTGAAAATTTTTAATTCTTAAAAAGCATTTCTTATATCAAAGTTTATTTCAGCTAGGCATGGTAACATGATACATTTGTACGGACAAATAAAAAGCAGCTGCAACCGGGAAACACAGTTAACATGAGAACTTATCGGAAAATGTTGTAAATTAATCATTCTTGAAAACCGTTTCACACATGAAGTTGATTTTAACTGGGCATCGTAACATTTTGGTCGTTTGACAAATGTTTGACCTAAGTACCGAACATAAACAATGGCCATTTCTGCCTATCATAGTTGAACATTGGACCAAAGGGAAAATGGCGTTAATTGCTTATTCTTGAAAACTGTTTTATGTATCAAGGCGATATGTTGCTTGATTTTCATCCACCAAATTTTTATATATTTGTACCAATCAGAAATCCAGACTGCCACCTGAGAAAACAGCATAACACAGAATTTGAACAGAATATTGTGTATTCTGAAAGTGGAGCTTTCCCCTATACTGTTTCTCAGCAACTACACATCACAGCCTTTTTATATTTTGCATGATGCTTCAATATTGGATACCTTAATGCGTCTCCTTTTCAGGCCATATTTATGCAGTACCTCCTGTATTCCAATTTGATGCGTGTTTTATTTTAATTTCAAATAACTACATACCGAAGTTACTGTGAATTTAAATTCTGCATATGCGCATTTCGACTTATGTCTCTTCAGTGCAGATAAAATCTAAACATTTGGAAGTCCATCAACTCAAAGATGTTTAAAAACTGATAGAGAACAAATAACCAATATGATCTAGATGTAAAGCCGAAAATGTGACTTTTTTCACGCTTTTCAGCAATCTCACATGGAGCTCCGTATTGAAATATTAGTATGCCCTCCCCCCCTTTTTTTCTGAATTACCCTCCTGTTTACTGACTTAATGCTATTTTTACCTTCATTTCCATATGCGACTTTTTGGTCACACTAAAATCAGTGTGTGTCATTTTACAGAAATAAATGGTGAGAAGAAAGTAATTTTCTCAAATTTAAAAGAAAACGACGTAATTGTACTTTTCATTCATTGTGCAAAAAATATGATTTTCTTAAAAAAAATTTCTGAAAAAAAATTGCAATTTTTGGATGATAATATTTTCGCACATAAATAAATATTTGTATGTTTAGTATATTTATTTACAATGAATGACACCTTATTTTTATTTTCGGGGATGTGGATAAATATTGGTTTAAACATTTCGATTAACTTTATTGCTATCTTTTTCGATTTTGAACAAATCCAACTTGAATGTTTACAAACGAAAACGTATCTCCACAGCGGTATGAAAATTATAAAATGAAAACAAATCGGTTTTTCTTTAACGTGACTGCATTGTCCTTGTTGTTTTGCTTATTCCTGGTAGTTAAGCACAACCAAAATGCTTTGGTTTTTAAATATAGTGTGTTTTGCAGGTAATTCTGATTGAACCATTTTATATACCATACCAGAAGGTCTTGCAATTTATTGGAGCAAAAAT
>MJUU01052284.1:0-28235 GCA_002080025.1 Modiolus philippinarum
AAAAGTTGCGGAAATAATCAAATTAAAAGCTAAAACTTACGTATTAATATTTTTTTTATTTGTTATTTATAACTATTAGTTTTGGATTCAGAAAAAGAGGGTCTATATATATATATATATGTACATGAATCTAGCACAAATACGGTAATACTGTGATCGACTGTGACTGCCTGTCACAATTCACCACAGTGCAGGACAGTATAAAAAAAAATAAAATATGTTTATTCCAATCAAGGGCCCATGCAGGGCAAAGTCATTACATAAGTATTACATTATTACATATATAGAAAAAAAAACAGTCATATATAATAAATAGTATGTATCCAGAGACGTTACTAAATGTCTCTGGTTTATCACAAGTGAATGTTGCCGATTATGTACTAGAGGTGGCACAAAGTCTAGAGATTTCAAGTGAAAAATATAGTATAAAGAATATATAATAAATAAAATAAAAAGAGGATGATAGAGAGGTGACATAGTGAAACAATCCACCTCGTGACTAGTGCAAGAAATCAAGTACTGTTTGTAGTAGTTGATCAGATGCAAGAGTCACCAAGGGCCGATGCATATAGGAATCTATTATCACCATGTAAAACCAGTCAGTCTCCTTTCACCTTGCATTTGGCGACAAATTAAATTTAACACGGAAATGACAATCTAAAATAAGAGGAATCCACCTCGTGACTAGTGCAAAAAAACAAGTGCTGTACAAGGCAGTTGATTAGATGCAAGAGTCACCAAGGGCCGGTGCTTCTTGGATAACTCAATATTACAATGTATGTATGTCATTTTCCTAGCACATACACTGTGTGCATATGGTTTGAATATAAGTGAAACTGTAATTAACTGACATGGACTGTAACAATCCGGGACAGTGCATGACAGTAGTCGTAAATACTGTCATTTACTGCGAGTAACTGTTACAGTACTGGACAGTTAATCACAGTACTTGGGTATTACTGTTAATGACTGTACCCGATTGGCACAGTTCTTGACAGTACTTAATAGATATTTCACAGTACTACTACAGCAGAGAACAGTGAATGACAGTTAAAAAATCACTGTTCCTGGTATGGACAGTACTTTTTTCTGTTCATAGTGAATATCAATAGGTGGTAAACATGTCACTTAACACAACAAACATATAATTAATCACAAAGAACACACCCCACCTAAACAATATTCCAATCTGAAGCTTGCAATAAACTTAGTAATTGAATGTAAGGGTCTAATCATATATCAGGTAAACAAACGACAGATGTCTTTATATAGGTAAATCAAGGTGATCCCCGTATTGTTGATAGTATACATATCAATAATCATCAAGATAAAAAAAAAAATTGGTTGAACAATTACACTCGGAGCTTGCAAATTAATATTAAAATGTGCAGATTTATAATAATTCATAATGGTGGAAACACCCTTCTACAAGCCTGTTTGAGTTATCGAACCTGACATTCCACTAGAGGCGCGAAACGCTGATATCGTCAATTTTGCTCGAATAAAGCTCTAGTAAAATGGAAACTCCCACTGTTTTTAAACTGGTGACAAATTTGGCTTGATAAAGCATCTTTCACTTTTCATTCTTTCATTCTAGAAATTTATTAACTGCATGCAACATGGCAGCACCCAACTCATGTAATTCATTCGTTCTAAATGAAAATTTAATTGTCACATGGCCACGTGACAGTAATTGGCTAATTTTTTATTGACGTGTCCCCTTTGATACAAGCCATATATTGAATTAATATTTATTTAATCAAGTCATATTGTGATGGACATGCTTTTCTGATGACTCACCCACCAACAAATATCAGTAGAATATATATAAATAATTTTTAATTGCGGAAGTATCGGGACATTTGTCTCGACTCTTCCTGGAAAAATGCGATATCCCCACGTTAGGTGTCAGATGAAGGAGAGGGGTAAACGATTGCTTAATAGAACTTGTTGAATTGGGTTCGTGTTTTGGAAATGTTTTTAAGCGATTAAGCAGGATTGTCACAATGCAACAATTAAAGAAGGGGTATTCAGTCTGTCATTCTTTGGATTGTTACAAACAACATGAACAACAAAACATGGATACTGAAATTTTCAACACCATTACAGGTATTGAAAGAGATGCGCTGGAGATTAAATGAGCTATCAAAAAAAAATGACAAAGTAAGTAAATTTTATACACCTTTTTTAAACGAAAATAATTAAAATGGAATAAATAAAATTATTCTATAATATATAAATACTAATGGTAAAGTTGATTTGACATTAAAATGAATAAAAAAGGATATTCACTCGATAGAAAGGATATTCACTCCATGAAAAAGATATTCACCGCGGGAAACGACACGTGCGACATATTTTTAGAAAAAGGGAAATCCCGTATTTATATCGTGCAATCACATTGCTATGTAACATTGTCGCGTGACAACGTCATCGGCATCACTAAAAACAGAATTGCTTCATCTAAAGAAAAGAAGATCAGCGAAAATGGTGCAAATATGCAAAAGGGAAGACACTTAAAATACGAAACAAGTCAGCGTAACACTGGTAAAGGCGTTCACACAATATTTTGGGAAAAAATCTCCCGACGGATGTCGACAACACATAGCGCAGAATCGTCGCACATTACACAGATGCAAGGAGTGAAAAGGAAGAACACAAGCATTCATTTAAAAGACAGAAATCATCGATTATTTAGGGTAAAAAATTTATTCTTTAAATAAAGTCTTTAAAGAACGTTCGCTTGTTACATTAAAATGTCAATTCCCTCCCTTCTTCACAATCTCCTACCAATGACGAACAATGGAAAAAAGCCGCAAACTCAGTGTAAGCTAAAATCTGTAAATTTCTGACAGTAAATATAATAATAATGTTATATTTATTGTTTTGCTTATCCTCAAAATATATTTTGAAAAGTATATATTTCATTTATTTTATACAAATGTTCAAAGCCTCTTTAATCGTTAATTCGACACCCATAGAAAATTTCTAGGTGTATAGTATAATACATAATAAAAAGAATTATTATGCATTTATCGGATAATAGAATAAAACAGTTGCTGTCTTTAGTTTCGGTAAATGTGCAGTGTTATTGACTTTTGGGAAAAAAGATATTCACCTCGCCATGCGGCTCGATGAATATCTGTTTCCCCAAAAGTCAATAACACTGCACATTTACCTCAACAAAAGACAGTAACTGTATAATATTAAACTAACATGGAGAGATATAAGTATAAACAGTAAGAAATAAATAATAGTATGCAATTACAGAAACAGGAAAACAGCAAACACCTACAATGGCCAGGAACTGCAATCACATGCCACACTTTACAAGCAAACTGCACCAGAAAAACAATAATGAAAACAAGAGACAAACATAAATAACTTTGTGTCTTTGTGGTTCTCTACGATTCCTTTGCGATTTTATTAGTGGTTTTTTCCTGTTTTTCCAAAATTTATTAGAAAAATGTAAACTATTCCTAGAAATGTCCAAAAATATCTTGTAGACTTGAAGCTAACTTCCAGTTGACAAAAAGTAAATGTTTTGAATAGAATTATAAATAACTGACTTCTGATGGTTTGATTTAATGGCAAGAAGTAAACTATGAGTTGCGTCAAAATTCCAAAAAATATCTGTAAAAGAAAATCAAGATACAGTAAGAAAATGCTTAAAAAAAGAAAATACATTCTTAAAGTAAATTGTACAGGATTTGCATATATCGTCTGTTAAAAGATTCATATGATGAAGAGTATCGTTAATACTTAGACAATTTGTTTTAATCTCGTTAATACTTAGACAATTTGTTTTAATCTCGCTTCGTCAAAATTCATTTCACCACATAAATATGTTTGCCTCTCTCGACAATCTAAGTTTCCTATAAAAAGATAAACTACTTTTAGAATTTAATTCTTTTTTGTTCAGAGGGTGAGCCAATATGATATCTCAAATTTTATAGCCACCACATAACAAACATGTCCCATAGACTCAATGCTAAATAATATAGAGGGTACCCCACATCGAGGACCACACACCTCTTTTAAGTGTTAGAGACATTCCGTGCTATCACTTTATTAAAAACGTTTATTTCATCCATAATCAAGAGCAAAATATTCGTTTTTGAACAAATTTATACATTTTTTTACAAAAATATTTTCTTAATATTTACCTTTATATACATAATAATAATATTTGTATATAAAGTATATGGTGTCAAAGGTGTGCTCTTTCGTCTGTAGTCAAGGACGTTAAACACCTTCCAGTTAAGGTCTGTTCTCAGCAAATAAAAGGCTTGCTTTCACTAATGAAGCGGCAACTAGGTAGCCTACACAGACTATTGCAATTTAACAAAGACTTAAATGAACTGTTGATGACTTGAGAGAAGCTCCAATCTTTGCCCACTGGTTTTGATGGCGTCGTAGGACAATCCGGGCGATGTGTAGTAGTTGGCAGGATCAAGCCCATAGTGAGTCTGGCAGATATCCCTGAAATTCTCGAAGATGTCGGCGAGCAGCAAGACGTCGGTTTCTATGTAAAGATCATGGTAGTCGCGTAGGGTCTTGCACTCGAAGGTCTCCCAGACCCTCTGAGCGTGCGCGTAGTCTTCGTCGGTTATGCCCTCCCCGGAGAGTGTGCGGTAGTCGGCTTCCTTGGGTGGGAGCTGAGTCTCTTCCAGCTTAGCCTCCCCATCCATATAATCGTCGGGAAATACCTCCTTGCTGATCATCAGCTCGTGGCGATCGCCAAATCTTGCTTTCACGGTCTTGAATTGGTCGGGGGTGAGGCTTTTGGCTAGCTTATCCAGCGAGCCGAGTAAGAAGCGCATTGAATCGATGAATCTCATTTCCAGATCTCCCATCTTCTCGGAAAAGTTGATATATTTCTCATCGGTATTGGGGATGCGATCGATCTTACAATCGGTGAATCCAAGCTCCTTGACGAAGATGTGGGAATCATATCCACTCAAGTTGTGGAAGAGGATGGGGACGTGCTTCGGGAGCTGGAAGTCCAGATTGCACTCGTTGTGTGCTGCGCCGCGATATTTCCCAGTAAGATGGTCGTGGTCCCGAACCTTATCCCCTCCCAATTCATCCCCGCATATGTGGCAGTGCGTGCTTTCTTCAAAGCACTCCTTGTCCTCGTCAGTCATCACCATGGGCTTATTCTCCTTGTATATCTTACCAATTGCTCGCACTTCCTCCTCCATACACTCCACGAATTTCTTGGCCGCATCCTCCCGCAATAGATGACAGGATCTTTGTAGTCCCCATGAGCGTACTTCATGTAATAGCAGAATCCCGATGGTCGCTGAAGCTGGTAGGCCTTCGTATAGGAGTGGGATGGATAGGGCTGGCAGGTGTTGAGCTTCTCCGTGAAGCACTCAAAGTCCGCATAGATGACGAATGGAGCTCTCATCATCTTTTTGTGGTTATGGAAGGCTATTCCGTATGGCACGCGATAGTAACGAAAATGCGGTATAACTAGTATTTCGAACGAAAACTAGGGGTTTTCGTGCGAAATACTAGGTATACCGCACTTTAACTAGGGGTTTCCGATCGGTATACATAGTATTTCGCCGAAAACCCTAGTTTTCGTTCGAAATACAAGGTATACCGCATTTTTGTTACTATCACGTGCCATACCGATCGGTATCGGAAATTCGAGTTTAAACCAAAAACGCTATTCATAGTTTTAGCCAATGAGAAGCGAGAAACGGAAATCGCTATTTAATATTTAAAGTTCGTCCAATCAGAAACGGAAAACGGTATTCAGGGTTTAATTAAACCAATCAAAATCGTTTATTCTGTTTATCGCTTATAATTCTCTATTTTTTATTCAAATTTTCGTATCTTTTATTTGTTTTATATATTTTTATATTATAAATTAATTATCAAATAGAGTTGTGCCTGTGACACTTTTAGGTGCAAATGGATATCAGATTCGCGGGTCATGGTAGGATATTCGATCTCGACGGTCTGTATTCACCTTCACCAGTTAAAAGTTGTGAATATCGCCGTTTAAGACTTTGTTTTTAAAAAATTTCCATTTAACTAATCTCTAGAGCAAAGACTTTTATGGTCATATAACTTGATGTGTACTCCGTTTCGAAATTAAAAAAATCATGAAATTTGGTAAGAAAAATAAATATTTTGATAAGTAGTTGAAAAAACAAAAACTCAGTCTTATAAATGATCAAAACAATTCAGTGTTTTAAAACTTTTACTTCATCATATTATCCTTTCCAAAGAATTTTTTAATTCGCAAAGTTATAAATTTGATGGATTTTTAGCATTTAAGAGGTATGAAAAGTATAATTTTAAGTATCCGGTTTAAACTTACTATTTAAAAATGAAGTAAAGAATAAAGTGCTTTGAAAATTTTACTTCATTATATGCTCTCGAAAGAGTTTGATATGTTGCGAAATACAAAAATCATCAAATTAAAAATATAATAGGTATGAAAAGTAAGATTTTGAAGCAGTGGTTTAAACGCAGTCTTTAAAAATGACATAATAATCTCAGTGTTTTGAAAATTTTACATCATGATGTCCTTTCGAAAGGAGTTTTATAATTCGCAAAGCAAAAACTTCATGAATTTTAGCATTAAAAAGATAAGAAAAGTAAACTTTTTAGTCTGCAGTTTAAACTAACTCTTTTAAAAATGTGAAAAAAAGTTAAGCGTTTTGAAAATTTTACTTCATTAAATCCTTGCGAAGGCGTTTGATATGTTGCGAAATACAAAAATCATCAATTTAAGAATATAATAGGTATGAAAAGTAAGATTTTGAAGCAGTGGTTTAAACGCAGTCTGTAAAAATGACATAAAAATCTCAGTGTTTTGAAAATTTTACATGATAATGTCCTTTCGAAGGAGTTTTATAATTCGCGTAGCAAAAACTTGATTAATTTTAGCATTAAAAAGGTATGAAAAGTAAAATTTTTAGTCTGCGGTGTAAACTAACTCTTGAAAAATGTCAAAAAAGTTAAGTGTTTTGAAAATTTTACATCATTATATCATTGCGTAGGAGTTTGATAGGTTGCGGAATAAAAAATTCTTGAAATTTGACATGGAATAGGTATGAAAAGTATGATTTTTAATCAGCAGTTTAAACTCAGTCTTTAAAAATGACAATCCCGGCACCTGAATAGGTTTTCAGGGGCTTTGGCTACAGAGCTGCCGGGCGCGTCCCCAGGTGGTGGATAGGGGAATGCCCTGTCTTTGCGGGGTAGTCAGGTCATAATACGGAAAGCCTGACCGCGAACCATTGTAGCCAAACTGTGTGGAGAAACGCCACGCTCCATGCAGTATAAAGACCCCTTCTATATTTCTCTAAAGAGAGCAGACGCACTGGGTGTCGTATAGAAGGCTAAATTTCCTGCCCCTACCCATTTCTCCCCTTTTCCAGTGGCAATCAAAAGTCGTTGCCCCGGTTGTCCCTTCCACCTTTATTTCTTTCTTCTTTTACTTACAATTTGTTTTGAATTGATTAACTTGTTCTCGTCCTGATATAGCTGAAATATTGCTCATTGGACGTTAAACTCTAACTAATCAATCAATCAATAAAAATGACAAAAAAAATTTATTGTTATGAAAATTATCCTTTCGAAGGAGTTTTATAATTCGTAAAGCAAAAACTTCATGAATTTTAGCATTAAAAAGATATGAAAAGCAAAATCTTTAGTCTGCAGTTTATACTAACTCTTTAAAAATGTGAAAAAAAGTTTAGCGTTTTGAAAATTTTACTTCATTATATCCTTGCGAAGGCGTTTGATATGTTGTGAAATATAAAAATCATCAAATTAAGCATATAATAGGTATGAAAATAAGATTTTGAAGCAGTGGTTTAAACGCAGTCTTTAAAAATGACCAAAAAATCTCAGTGTTTTGAAAATTTTACATCATAATGTCCTTTCGAAGGAGTTTTATAATTCGCAAAGCTAAAACTTGATCAATTTTAGCATTAAAAAGGTATGAAAAGTAAAATTTTTAGTCTGCGGTGTAAACTAACTCTTGAAAAATGTCAAAAAAGTTCCTTCGCAAGGATATAATGATGTAAAATTTTCAAAAAACTCAACTTTTTTTGTCATTTTTGAAGAGTTAGTTTACACCTCAGACTAAAAATTATACTTTTCATACCTCTAAAATGCTAAAATCTATGAAAGTTTTAACTTCGCAAATTCTAAAACTCCTTGGAAAGGATATGATGAAGAAAAAGTTTTAAAACTCTGAATTGTTTTGATCATTTATCAGACTGAGTTTTTGTTTTTTCAACTGCTTATCAAATTATTTATATTTCAAACCAAAATTCGTGATTTTTTTAATTTCAAAACAGATTACACATCAAGTTATATGAAAATAAAATTCTTTGCTCTAGAGATAAATTAAATGGAAAATTCTTTTTAAACAAAATCTAAAACGGCGATATTCACAACTTTTAACTGGTGAAGGTGAATACAGACAGTCGAGATGGAGTATCCTCCCATGACCCGCGAATCTGATATCCATTCGCACCTAAAAGTGTCAAAGGCACAACTCTATTTGATAATTAATTTATAATATAAAAATATATAAAACAAATAAAAGATACCAAAATTTGAATAAAAAATAGAGAATTATAAGCGATAAACAGAATAAACGATTTTGATTGGTTTAATTAAACCCTGAATACCGTTTTCCGTTTCTGATTGGACGAACGTTAAATATCAAATAGCGATTTCCGTTTCTCGCTTCTCATTGGCTAAAACTATGAATAGCGTTTTTAGTTTAAAATCGAATTTCCGATGCCGATCGGTATGGCACGCGATAGTAACAAAAATGCGGTATACTTAGTATTTCGAACGAAAACTAGGGTTTTCGGCGAAATACTATGTATACCGATCGGAAACCCCTAGTTAACGTGCGGTATACCTAGTATTTCGCACGAAACCCCGTAGTTTTCGTTCGAAATACTAGGTATACCGCATTTTTGTTACTATCGCGTGCCATAATTCCGGTCCCTTCTTCCGGCATCTCGATCCTGACCTTCCTTCTGGCTGCAATATTTTATGTGCTCGTCCAAGATATCTTGCCTGGAAAAGTGGGAGAGGCACCTGCGGCAGAAGTAGACTGACTCTTTGTGATCGGTCACTTGAGACGTCAAAAGACGCGAAAGGCTCTTGATCCAGCAGTAATGCTGCTTGCCTTCGCGAGTCAGGAAGAGGAGATCTACGTGGGTGGAGCCCGTATTCTTGGATATCTTGATGGGGTAGATCTGAATATCCTCTTCCTCATCTTCACTCAGCCATAGACGTTGACGTTGATGATGGGATTCTGCCTCTCGAACTTATCGATCGCCTTGAGCGAGACTGGGAAGTCAATGCCTTCGAATTTTAGCTCATCTTCCCATTGCTTGTACTGAGATACGCGGTTGGTGGATTTCTGATCGACTTTCTGATGGTAAAGGGCCGCCAGCACTGCCCATTGGAAGCAGCGATCATCTTCATTTTTCACATTGATGATCGCCTTCTTTTTCACGAGAGCTGATGGGGTTGGTAAAAAGGAACCCCCCTTGAGTGGCTTGAATTGGTTGAGGTGGATTTCTAGCTTCACGACGTGCCCGAAAGTCCGTCCGCTCCCTTCCCGCATGTACTTAGCCATATTTTCTTTGACCTTCTTCATCATGAAAGCAATCTCCAAATCGAGGTCGGATGACTGGATGAGGGTAGCAAAAGCTGATTGGAAGTAAGGGGTGATGTAGGTATTTTCTCCGGTCGCGGGATTGGTATTCACTAGCTCCGCTAGGAGAATTAAGTGGACCTTCAATCCCTTCTTCTTGGTGAGAGCATCTGAGATGCTGGTGGAGATCGTGCTCCGACTTACTTTGAGATATGTGGTCACGTCATGCGACTTTACGGGTTCAATGACAACCGTGCCAAATACACCTTTCAGCGCTTGCCGCCTATCGGTGACCTTGATCTCATCCTCGACTGGGGCATTTCTGATATCTTCTTCATCTAGCTGAATGAGATCCTCTCTCTTGAGCCGGGAGAACTTGGTGAGGCCGCGATTCTTGGCAAGTGCTTTCAGCTGCTTCTGCTGGAAACTTCCTTACGGGTAAATTTACGGGTGGTTTTCTCCTCGATGAGCTTCACCAAGACCTCCTAACTTTTTCTGCTGACCCCCCTCAGACCCTCGTCCTAAGCTATTTGACGGAGGGTCTTCATGGTCTCTTCAACCACCATCTTACCCTCGACGGGGATGGTCTCCTCTTCTTCCGTCTCGCGTGGTTGTCTATTATGTCTCCAGCGCAGAGATCATCCTGCCCAGGCTTGCTCTTGCAGAACTGCCCCTCCTTCCTCTTGAGTGGGTAGCCGCAGCTGGTCTTCTGCTCCCCTGATTACTCAATTCGCTGGACTTGCTCCGCCCCGCAATTTTGACACTGTTGGGTGTGCTCATCCATCTGCACCAGGTTGGGGGCATTGCAGCACTGATGCTGCTTTGGGGGGTAGGGGTGCTATCTTCAAAATCTTCTTCATTCTCCAGAAAGAAATCACGGAACTGATCCATCTTATTTCTTTCGGATGTCATATCTTTATTAATATCAATCTTGGACGTAGGCACACCTCTCTTTGAGGTGTCCTGATCTCCACTTTCCTGTGGGACGACTTGTCTATCACCGTATAGAAATGCCATTCTTGTATTTACCCTATGCTCAATAGGAATGTCGTCCGTTTGCATTTTGCCCTCGAGGTGGGGATTTTTATGCAGGATTCTGCATGAGTGCGGCAGAATCCCCCTTTTCATACTACTTACTATTATTTGAGCGCCCCATTCTTGGTTTGCTTTCTTATTTGCAAAATTGTTTGATAAACTTCTCCAAATTTTACTCCAATCTAATTCTTGATTAAAACGTGTATTCCAAATTAAAATAAATAACGGGGTTATTTTTGCGTTTATAAAATCCTGAATCAGTTTTAAAGATATCTTGTGGTTTCTTCAATTTTATTTTTTTCCTTGGAACAACAATATTTATGTTATAATTGTAGATTTTTGTTAAATGTTATAAATCATGCAGTTAACCGATAGTACTCAAAAACAAGTTTTCTATTTTTTTCCCTTGTAACAAAAACATTTATATATAATTTAAGATATTTTGTTAAATATTATAAATCAACGCAATTAACTTATAGTACTCAAAAAAAAATTAGTCATGGGCATGGTTATGAAAATGGTATTGTGTAAAGGAAAAAGCTAACAAATTTAGTCTTCATGCGAAGAAATGCATTTGATATCTCGAATATTATTTCAATGAAGACCATTTTACATTTTAAACCAAACAAAATATTCTGTTGTAGTATTAGTTTTGATTCTTTTTGCTCTTTCGATGAAAAAGCGGTGTAGAGAAAAAATAGAAGATCATCTTTAAAGGGGAGTTTTTTCTCTACAAGAGGTACCGATATCATCAAAATTTAAAATGAGCTAACATTTTTTTTAAGTATTTTGAAAGGTCATGGAAGTGTAAAGTCAGTGAGAACCGCACCATTAATCCAAAACGAACAATCCAAGGACAATGGCAACATCACAAACAAAAAAATAATAAAAAAACCAGAGACACAACATGGGTACGGCACAGAAAAGAAAAATAAAGACACACACACACACACACACACACACACACACACACACACACACACACACACTCAAAGATGAACATATATTTGTTTTATTATAAATTTAACATATATTTGTTTTATTATATATTTAACATATATTTGTTTTATTATAATTGTTATTGGTTTAATGGACGGGGCTGGTATTTTGGTCGAAAAATCGACACACTGAAAATGTAAGTAATTCTCAATAATTACAACAGAACAATAGAACACCAAGTCAAGGTGAAATAAATTTTTTTTTTATCTTAAGGCAGTTTTGAAGTTTCCACAATATCTTTACTAACTCTTTGAATGTTTCTTGTTTGGTTGGTTTTCATACTTTACACACTTGCTGGTATATTTTGACAAGTCTTAAGTACATTTGTATGTTTAGAACAATAAGGGCATGCTGACTTCAAGATGAAGAATAAAAATAAAAGCGTTGTTCCTTTGCTTGTTTTACTATGTATTTGTAGAGACTTTGTCTCATGTGCATTTACTCCATATCCTTTCATTCACCATTTACAACTGGAGTTTGTCTCTCCTGCAGCGTGGAGTCCGTAAAACGATTCCCCGTGCGAGAGATGTATGCTCTCTATATATTTCAGTTATGGTCTACTTGTGCGTAAGAGAATTTCTCATATAGATATACTACACATAATTTCAAATTTTATTTTTGTAATTCCGAAATGTAATTCTGACCACCTGTTAAAATTGCCCACTTCTCACTATTTCATACCTCCAAGTTTTCTTACATTCGACTTGACGAATGCCCTGTGTTTGTCTATATGTTGTAATCGTCCACCAGCTTAAGACACTAGGGCTTTTGTCGGGCAAAGGATGACAGTAATTGTAAGAAAACTTTGCCAGTTTAATTAATGTTTGTTGACAATCCCGCACCCATGACCAATGAAGACATGGATGTAGCGTTGATGTAAAATTAGCAAAGAATTCCGCTAAAACCGGTGCTAGGGGCCGTCTTGAACTTACTATGAGGTATGAATAAAGCTCATTGTTGAAGGCCTCATGGTGACTTCAAGATGAAGAACAAGAATGAAAGCGTTGTTCCTTTGCTTGGTTTTACCATGTATTTAAAATACGGTAGAGGTCAGAGTATATTGATAAATGTTAGTATGTCAAATTCTTAATTTTTGTCATATTTTGCTTGATACACTATCAATTTCAATGCATTTTAAACGGGTAGCTCCTAGTAGTATTTAAAAATTTTATACTGAAAAAAAATATTAATTTGTTGATATATTCTTTCAACTATAACAAAAATATATAAGATTCTGGGAAAGATTTTTAAATTTACTAAAATGTGACAAGGAAGTGAAAAAGAAGAAAAACTAGTGCCTAATTATTCACAATGTCATCTTCTCCGGTACACGTTTATTTAGAATTAATATCTGGTAACAATGTAGATGATGATACCAGATTAGGAGTATTAAAACCACAGAATGAAGAAAAGTATGAAGAAACTACATTAAGTAGTATCCAGATAAAAGATAGTCATTACGATATATTGAGGAAATCTCATAAAAGTGAAGGTGTTGATTACGATACCTTGAAGAAAACCCATAGAGAGAAAAGTGTTGATTATGAAAGCTCGAGTAAAACACATGGCCAAATACAAACAAATGCAAATGATGAGTCCGATGTAAATGTGAATAAAACAAAGATTGATAAAGTTGGGGACAGCCACATTCACCTAATTGAACCTTCATCATTTACTACACAGTCAAAGTCGGACAGAAAATGGAAAATACTTTTTGTGATTTCATGTGTTGTATGTTTATTGTTGGTGTGTTTTCTTGTTTTTGTTTCTGTACATACGTCTTCAACACATGGTGAGTAAACACGTAAAAGCTAGTAATTTCTATCATAAATCAACTATGCAAGTGTAAATTACGATGTAAGAAAATAAATACGGGTTCACCCTTTTAATTTTAATGACAAAGTAGGAGGTGTGCTAAGCAATAGGAAATTGGCCACGAAAATTGCAAAAATATACAAGTCATTCAACATCTCTAAAAATGCACTGATTTATTTGCCACATGATTATAGTAATATAATCAAAACATTTTTATACAGAAGAGTCAGTCCTGACGTCACAGTGACGTCATAAACATGCCATATTTGGGGAAATTAACCACATAAGGCCATTTTTTATGGCATGAATGAGTATATAACTGGTCATTCATTCCGTCGGGCTGGTGCCACTTAGTATTTGAACATTGGTGTGTCTGATAGTGTAAAGAAATAGGAATGTGGAAGAGTGACGCATACCTTCGTTACACTGAAGTTGACATACGCAAAAAATTTCAAATCGACATTCATTTGGATTAACCTTACCTTCCAACTAGCTTGGCAACTCATTATTTTTTTCCCTCTCCTTTCACTGGTTTGGCTGAGGGTTATCTCCCTTTATGTTGTTTTTTATTACATATTGCATGCAGGTAGCATATTAATAAAATATTATCCCATCAGCCTTATGTTTACTTTTCCTACTCTATATATTTTTTCGAAGTTGGAATCAAATTGCAAAAATAAACAAATCATTCAACCTTTCTAAAAATGCATTGATTTATTTGCCAAATGATTATAGTAATATAATCAAAACATTTTTAAACAAAAGAGTCAGTCATGACGTCACAGTGACGTCATAAACATGCCATATTTGGAGAAATCAAATACGTACAGCCATTTTGTATGAAGTTTTCATTAAAATTATATGTGAGCAACAGCTTTACCCAAAAAGATATTTTAACCACATAGATATCTTTTAAAAATAATTCTCATAGCAAAAGACCTTTTTTGTAAGGCTGTTGCTCATACGTAAATATTAATGAGTACACGTCAAAATGAGTCAATTTCTAACAATTTTAAGGATTTTCCTGAAAACCACTCTTTGAGAGCCTAGTACGAAAATATGAGACAGAATTCAGAACCATGAATCCTGATATCTGACGGACTAATGTCCTATGAACAAACGATAAATTTACAATATATTGTTTTTTCGAAAATGAGGATCCAAAAAAGTGGCCTCACCATACCTCCCCCTTTTAACATTTGTTTACCATAACACAAGAGATGTTTGCCTCAGTACGATTAAGTTTTCAATGGATGATTGCATTATATTCATTTGTTTTTAGTACAGTTTACTTGTGAATTTTGGCGTGGGATTTTAATTTTCGTCCATTGCAGGTATTTATTGTTATCTTTATTTTATAATTTAAAGAACTCGCACGTTATCAAATACATAGTGTTGAATATCAGAAACGTGATACACACGATTATATTTGTTCTAGGTTTGTAGCCATTCGATCATGAAAGGTAGTAATATAGGTATAGAACTAAGGACTTGTGTATGATTCCTAAATGTTTTGATTTGATCTGCACTACAGACATACGTTGTGGAAATTGGCCGTATGCAGAAACTAAATTCTCAGTAGCTGGTGGACTGTTGGTACCTGATTGTATTCACCAAACCAATAACTAGTATTTCTTTGCTGGAAACTTGCAATATCTTAATTTTTTAAAATCTGTTTGGAGTACCTCCCTCTTGTATAGCTCTGTCTTTAGCCGTTTTTGGCTTATCTATTTAGATCTTAGGCCAATCTAATTCAAATATGTGTTTTGCTTCAATTTTATTTCTAAAATGAAGGAGGATATGAGACACACAAACAAATAGCAAGACAAAAGAAAACAAGAAAGATTTTTTATAAATATCACACTTTAATGTGACGAATGTTCATTGAAAGTCAGTTTTCATATTTAACTAGTGAATGTGCATGTAGAGTTCAGATATTTTTTTTTTCATTCATGAGATCTTGTTATAGAATGGCACTATTGAAAAACCCATCCTATACACTTGAAATTCGCAATAAGAAGTATGGCTCACCTTGCCTATTTTTTTCTAGAATCAAGGTCGAACTTTGTATATTTTGGGCCATTTTTCACCTAAATTTACATAGAATATACGGGGAAACTATGGAAAGAAAAATTTTAAATTAACAGAGATATTTTCTTATTCATGAGAATTTTTAGTACTTTTTCTTATGTATCGTTTATAATGTCAACTAGTTGAAAAGGCGAAAAATGTGTGGGTCACCATGTTTTAACGGAGATATTTACAAAGTTACCTATATGAACATTATATACGGGAATAAGGAGTAAAAGCACTGCAAAATATACGAAAAGTGATGTTTCACATTTGTCAATAAATTATGGCGTCATTAAGGAAAATCTATCAAAAAATGACTGTTCCGGCCGAAAAATCAAACGAAATCCGAATTCGACTCTATATTTTTCAAATATGCGATTGAATTGCGCATCGTGACAGTGTCTATCTACCTTAATAGATCATTTTAACTGCCATTTTAACTGCAAAACAATATCTCTAGTACAATTTCAATGCGTGCGCTGACGTCAAACATGAAAAGAACTTTTCTTGACCTTGTTGGTAATTTGTTCTCTATAAGCTTGTACACATTTTGGTTAATGGATTTCCAAATGGTTTGATTTGATCTGCATTGAAGATACACAAGTTTATGAAATGACTATTTACAGGGACAAAATTCACAGTAATTTCGGTATTTATTTAGATATTCTAATAAAGAAAGTATCCTAGAGAAAAGAAAAGGACAGTATGGTCTTTTATAACACGACCTGATGTAACATTCGATCAAGACAATATGTTTTAATTGATTTTAATTGGAAAGGAGTGTTTGACAATTTCTGTGTCTCCTTTCTTCTTTTTGCGAAATTATGGTTTGTAAACCACATGAATTAATTAATGAAAGGAAGATAACAGGAAACACCTACAATGGCCGAACACAACAATCACATGTCACAATCAACTAGAGAACCGCACAAGAAAAACACAAAAATGACAAAAGACAAACATAGATAACGATAGGAAATCGGGATAGCCGGACTTGGTACCGGCACTGGCAACAGCCAGCAGTAGGGTTAAACCTGTTTATGGGTACCAAACCCTCCCCTTTCTCTATCCCGTTTCCCTATAGTATAATAAACATACAAATAAAACCAAATAACTCTAAGACCACAATAACTTATTTACGCTGAAAAAGAAAATGACAAATGACAATGGAAAAACCCAGTGGAAATTTTTTCTCCAAATTTAGAATGGTCCTTTGTCATTATTACCAACGGAGATTGGGAGTGGAACTAGCGTTCGTTCGTCCGTCCATTCGTCCATTCGAAGTAAAAGTTCTTCTATATTTTTAACTATGAATCGCAAATAAATGGGATTTGTCCACTTGTGTACCTTTGGTTTCTCTTGATGTAGGTAAAAAAATTGGTTTATCTTGATCTACATTTAATTAACAACAATGAAAAGATATCGAGTAAACGCATTTGAGACAAATCTCTACAAATCCATGGTAAAACAAAGCAACGGCACACACTTTTATTGTTGTTCTTCATCTTGAGGTCATCATTAGGCATTCAAAATGAGTTTTACTTATAGCTCATAGGAAGTTCAAGAGGGTCCCTAGCACTTGCTTGAGTAGAATTTATTGCTTTATAACGATAAAAAAAACTACATCAATATCCACTCCTATATAGGAGATCGTCAACAAACATAAAACCTTGGTTGCCAATTTTTTAGCTTGTGTTTAAAGTCAAGATTTGAAATAACCAACATGTCCGCTGTTGCATAAACTGCATTTTTGGGCAAATAACTCGAAAACCATTACGGATATCACAAAATCTGATATGGAATAAAATTGTTCAGAATAGCCAGATCTACCCATCTTGTATTTTTGAAGGATATCAAAAAAGCTATGTGGGAGTTATTGCCCCTTTTTTACCGAATTTTAAAAATGTTCATAATTTTTAGTTCTTTAGTTCGAAAACTATAAAAGATAGAGGTCAATTGTAAATTGATAATTTTTTTGCCATGACAAGACCTACCTACCCTTTAATTTTGAAAGAAATTCCGAAACCCTTGTAAGAGTTATTGCTCTTTAATCACGGAAACTTTAAAAATTTTACGTTTTCGTCATTTATTTCCCAAACTATAAGTATAAAGGTCAAGTGTAAATTGATAAAATGCTTGTCATGATAAGATCTACGTACCCTTCAATTCTGAAAGAAATTCCAAACCCATGCGAGAGTTATTTCCCTTCAATCACATAAATTTTTCCATATTTTTCGTTTTTTTGTCATTTTTTTCCAAAATTATAAATGGCACAGGTTTAAAGTAAATCGATGAAATGTTTGCCATGTCAATATCTACCAAGCCTGCAATTTTGAGGAAAAGACCACGTAGGAGTTATTGCCCTTTTTGACTGAATTTTTTAAATGCTCATCTTTTTTGTCTTTTAATTCCAAAACTATAAAAAGGAGGTCTAGTGTAAATTGATAAAATATTTGCCATGACTAGATCTACCTTCCCTTCAATTTTGAGAGAAATTCCTTGTAAACCCTTGTAAGAGTTCTTTCCCTTAAATCTAGAAACTTTCATACAGTTTTATGTTTTCCGTCATTTTTTCCCAAGGTTAGAAGTAAATTGATAAAGTGTTTGTCAAGTCCATATCTGCCTAGCCTGTAATTTTGAGGAAAATTCAAAAGACCATGTAGGAGTTATTTCCATTCTTGATGGAATTTTTAAAATTTTCATCTCTTTTTATCTTTCAATGTCAAATCTATAAAAGATAGAGGTCAAGAATAAATTGATAAAATATTTTCCATGACATGATCTACCTTACCTTCAATTTTGAAAGAAATTCAGAAACACTTCATGAGTTATTGTTCTTTAATCGCGAAAAGTTTACAATTTTTTTCTTTTTCGTCATCTATTTCCCAAACTATTAATAAGAGAGGTTAAAAGTAAATTGATAAAATGCTTGCTATGTCAATATGTACCTAGCCTGCACTTTTTAAAAGAAATTCTTATACCATTGTAATAGTTCTTGCCCTTTATGAGCTTGATCAACTTACATTCAAGTTTTCGGTTGAGTTCAGGTCTCCATTGCTATAGATATAAGCTTAATAATTAACGCATACATCTCTGATTGTAGGTCAGTATCCAGGGAAAATTTGGTTACTGTGACAATGTGCCATGTAATAAGGTGAACTTTGTAATAATTGAATACCCATGTTAAAATTCTGTCCAGAGGCTGATGGTTGCCAAGTGAGCCTCTGGTTTCCGAATTGTAAAGAAGTTTTGATATTGATAACGTTGATTTAAATTCTGAATTATTATCAAAATGGAAACTAAATGCACTTCTTTTTAACTTTGGGAAAGTTTAAATCAAGCATGTAGATACTACAAACTCCACAACTTTTTTCAAAATATTATGCATCTTCAAATTTAAATTTCATGAACGTTCGTGAAATTGTATTCAAGTAATGAATATATCATGTCCGGGTAGAATATATGTCCTTTAAATGACTGACAACTCTCTTTTAACTTCTTTCTTGAATAGACTTCGTTTTGATTTCAAGTTATCAAATTTCAGATCATATAGTTTCGCATAAACAAGTCACGTATCATTTTATAATAAGAATACTTAGCTTACTCTATATCAAACATAAATTCTAAGAAAAGACTTTCTTGTTTTTTTTTAACTTTAGTCAATGCCTTCTATAACTTTTATTTGAGGTTATAACATTGAGTTATTTCATTTACGTTTTCAATAAAATGGTTTAGTAATAGAGACCATGACTGTGCAATAAGGACATTTAGAAAAAAAACAGTATACGATAACGTATTGTGATGTGCTTCATTATGACTGTTCATCTAAACTTTGTTTTTAGTAACGTTTCATCATTAGTCTTAATTTGTGTGTATTTTTTTAACATGCTATAATCGTCAACCATTGATACTTTAGGCTAAGAACATTCTTGTCACAATGTAAACAAAAAAATGACTGCTTGTCGAAAACGACAGTGATTCTACTTGAATGCGATAGATAACAGTTGTGCAGTTGTTATACAAATAACGAAGTTCTGAAGACTTATTGTATTTGCTGCGTATCTGGTTATGTTGCCCCATACAAAGTCGGGGCGACATATTGTTATTGTTTTGCTCTTAATTATCATTATTATTTAAGTTTTGGGAGACTTATTGTTTTGTTGCGTTTTGTATTTTCATTCTTTTATTATGGCTCCCAAAAGAAGTTTGTGGAGACATATTTGTTTTTTCCTTCGTTTCTTATTATTATTAAGTCTCTCAAACGAACTTACAGCTCATTAAAATTATTGCAGTTGGGGTTAACATATGTGTTATGGTCTCATGTTCATTTACCCCATATCCTTTCGTAAAATATTTGGGGAGACTTATTGTTTTTGCTGTGTTTCTTATTTTCATTTTTATGTCGCCCCAGACGTAGTCGGAACGACATATTGTTTTTCCTTCGCTTCTTATTATTCTTTCTTTCTTCCTTTCTTTCTGTCTTTCTTATTCCAGCCAAAGTTTATTGGGTAAATTACTAAGTGATGCTAGATCAAAAGTTCATGACACAAGGTTAGATCACCATATGAAGATGTGCGTTTAAATATGTTCAAAATGGCCGCCATAATACGTCAAAATATCAAATTTGACGGATTTCTTGTATAATTTTCATGATTAGAGGGCAATAACTTTTACATGGGTTTCGGAATTTCTTTCAAAATTGAAGGGTAGGTAGATCTTGTCATAGCAAAAATTTTATCAATTTACTTTGCCCTCGATCTTGTACTTCGTTTGGAAGACTTAATAACTAGATTTGCAATTGCGAGCAATAGCTGATGTCGCCAATGACAGCCAATTGGATGATTCCGTCTTGTTTGCAGCGTCAAAATCTACCTAGAAATCAATTTTCGTTGCAAGCAAAACTTAAATAAGTTCATAACGTTTGTTTGCATCACATAATTGACTGAAATAGAAAGCAAAATCAAACTTGAACATGTAATCAGGGTGAAAACTGGTGAAAGACCCCGTAATTGTTCTCTGAACAATTGACCTTTTAATTGTTATTAAGGTATTTCACCACATGTGAAAGACCTTACTATAATTCTTCCGATTATTGTTTTTCTATTTCTTCTTCCGCCACCGGTGTGAAAAAAATTACGTGACATATCATTTCGATACTTGAGATAATGAATTGGTAAAAACTGAGGTACGAAAGACTTAACAATCTATTTTTAGTAACAGAGTTATCTCCCCAATCACTGTTTATCTTGTATCGGATAGACCGTTATCAAAATTCTGAGATGTGGAAATTGCTTGTTTCATCCTCAGGATGATTTATCATGCAAAAAGATTTTGGGTCGCGAACCCGGTTACGCATTTCTGACCCCTAAATATGTAAATTTTTCAAAGTAGTCGAATTACATATTCTAAACATTGATGGCCGACGTGAATGTATTCCATGCAATTGTCTTTATACAATCCAACATGTTTTAATCGAATGTGTAGATGTTGCTAATATCAGGCGTGATTTTTATTCTGCTGATTGTTTTAAAGACCTATTTACAAAAGTCGCTGGCGACAAAATTGTTCAATTTTAAAAGCAATCAATTTATTTAGTAAGATTTAAATGGAGTTTCTAATTTCAAATACTTTTATAGTTTAACCAAAAATGCTTCCATAATGTTTTTACGTTTTACACATTTTTTTTACTTGTGTAAAGCTATATTGTTTTATATTGATATTTTTATATAATCATTATAATTGGTTAATATTCTTGACAGTTTTTGCAACGACTTAGCTGAAATATTGCTGAAGTTGATGTAAAACATCAATCAATCAATCTAATATGATAGCAAGAAGGCGGAAATTACATCTAGAAATTATACTGAAAACAACAAAGGGCAAAAACTGACCAATTCTTTTCATAGTAGTAACAAACGAAAAGGACGCGCACACATGAGTTACCCCAAACTCTCAGAAATCAAATCTTAGTTCTGATTGTCACGTCCAAATGTCAAGTTTATGTGCCCGTGAATATTTTTCATGTAATTACTTCATTTCAGATTATGTTTGTACCAACTCTGCTTGTTTAAACCAGGGAACATGTAGACCTCATGGTGATAGTTTCAATTGTTCCTGCAGGAACGGATACCATGGAGATAGATGTGAGAGTAAGTAATAAAATAAATATTCACAAAGGAATATCCAGACAGTAGTCTGAAACTCCTTTTGTCGGGGGATTCGATAGTCCTGCTATGTCATAATGTCACAAGGTTCTTCAATATACATATTTACCAAAAAAATTATTAAAAAAATGTCTCACATACTTCTTAAATAATTATCTATATTTTAAGAAAAGTATGTAAAGTAGAATAGAAAAACATATCAGACCCCTTTCCAAAGATAAACATCTGGGCAGGGGTTCCCATTATAAATAAATGAATACCTAGGTCACTGTGAATTTTAATTCTGCATATGCGCATTTCGACAACTTATGTCTTTTCAATGTAGATACAATTTAAACGTTTGGAAGACCATAAACTCAAAGTTGTTAACAAAACTGATAAAGAACAAATAACCAATTAGATCAAATGTATAAGTCAAAATCAGCTAAGGACAGAGCATTGCATGATGGAGATTCTCCTTAGTTTTCAAATAGAATCGGTTTTCGTGTCAGCATCGAAGTACTGACTACTGGGCTGGTAAATATCCTTGGGGACTAACAGTCCACCAGCAGTGGCATCGACCCAGTGATAACAAATAAATAAATACCGAGGTTACTGTGAATTTGAATTCTGCATATGCGCATTCCGACAACTTATGTCTCTTCAGTGCAGATATAATCTAAACCTTTGGAAGACTTATAACTCAAAGCTGTTTACAAAACTGATAGAGAACAAATTACCAATTAGTTCTAAATGTAAAAGCCTAAATCAGCTAAGGACAGAGCTTTGCATGAGGGAGATTCTCCTTAGTTTTCAACGAAATTTACAAAAATAACTACTTGTCTGGTGAATTCCCTCGGGAACTAACAGTCCACCAGTAGTGGGCGAGGTTATATGTATTAGATAAGAGGTTTTCACATATCAGTTTAGGTGGTACGTCACCGGAAGTAACGTTACTGTCAGTGGAGTCACTTGACCGCAAAATGACGTTGTAAGGGTGCGCATGGGGAAAAGGGAGTGTCCCTAACTGGAGTTTTAATCGGCAATTTAAACCTGAAATGGCGTCACAGATCACAACTTGACTCCAAAGGGGTCTTGTTGAGATGTATAAGAGCGTGTATGCGCTACCGAAAGTGGATGTTTATGTCATGTAAGCAGCCATGTTGACCGGAAGTGGGTGTTTCCCCAGTTGTTGACCGGAAGATTGGTATTTCCCTAATCGGAACGACTTGGACTTGGTCGTTCGGAAGTTTAAGGCAGTATCCCTTATATTTTATTTCTGATGATGTCTTCTATAAGGTCAGCCTTAGTAAATGAGGGTTATCGTTGTTGTTTGTTGATAACGTCTATCTGTGTCGTCTATTACGTTTATCGCGGCAACTCAAGGTGAGATAACTCTTGCGAGTATCCGTAGTTTTTAATTCCTAGCAAATTGTTGGTTCTTAGTTGTCTTGTATCACGTCCGCGTTCATCGCAGCCATTGGAAGGGATGTGACTCTGCGTGGTATTTTACCCGTACTTTTTAATTTGTTGATTTCTTCCTAGACTTAGGCGATATAATTCTTGTTTTACTAATGCTGCTTACGAGTTTATGTTTATATTCACGAGTATGCAAACAATATGAATGATAATGTGTTGGTAAGGTGAGCTGCAAAGGTAGAATATATGATTCCGAATGCCAACAGTGATGTAAATGATCTTTTTAAACCTGTTAAAATCGGAAAATCCAGCAAGGTCTTCGGCTGGATTTGAACCCCTGCTTGTGGTCATCTATCGCAACACCGCCTGCACTATGTCAAGCGCCCTAGAACACTCGGCCACCTAGGCTATATAAAAATATAGCTTTCGGTAACCGGGACATTCCTTCTCGTAGGAAATCGAGAGTTGTAACATAGTACACGATGAACATTAGGTGGGTAGGAAATAGATAGAAGAAGGATAAGGTTGCAACAGGTAAGATATATTAGGTATATAGATAATAGTGTTGCACATAGCTCTTTATAATATGAAAGATAATGTGTTGGTAAGGTGAGCTGCAAGGTCTTCGGCTGGATTTGAACCCCTGCTTGTGGTCATCTATGGCCATACCGCCTCACTATGTCCAGCGTCCTAGACCACTCGGCCACCTAGGCTATATAAAAATATAGCTTTCGGTAACCGGGTCATTCCTCCTCGTAGGAAATCTAGAGTTGTAACATAGTACATGATGAACATTATGTGGGTGGGAAAAAGATAGAAGAAGGATAAGGTTGCCACAGGTAAGATACATTAGATTTTCATCACTGTTGGCATTCGGAATCATATATTCTACCTTTGCAGTTCAACTTACCAACACATTATCATTCATATTATAAAGAGCTGTGTGCAACACTATTATCTATATACCTTATGTATCTTACCTCTTGCAAACTTATCCTTCTTCTATCTATTTCCTACCCACCTAATGTTAATCAATGAAAAAAAATGCGTAACTGGTTATAGGGGTTTCAGAATACAAAAAATACCGAAGTTGCATAAAAAACAGTTAATGTCGTTATGCTGTACACGTGTTTCAAGGAGTAACCTCTCATAAGCAGCATTAAAATCAAATAATCATCCGGTGCCTTATTTATCGTAGCAGTTGGGATGTATTTCTGTGTAAGCGGAAATGCAGGGACCCGGAGCTTATACTATACAATAACCATATTGTTAAAGAGGCAAAGTTTCTTGGTTTAATCTTTGACAGTAAATTTTTGTATCTCCCCATTGCTAAATGCTTAAAAATAAATTCCGGAAAGCATTAGATACTTCAAAAATTGCATGCAGACTTGGGTGCTGATAGCACTGTTTTATTAAATTTATATCGATCGTTGAATCGAACAAAGCTAGTTTTGGATATTTTATATACAGTTCTGTCAATCAATCATAAATAAAATTATTTGATACCATTCATCACCAAGGTTTGCGTCTTTCATGGGTGCGTTCAGAACTTCTCCCGTGAAAAGTCTCTATGTTGCAGCTAATGAACCATCCTTTGAAGAAAGGCGTGTTAAAATTGGTTAAATTTGAAAACTGGCTCTAAAATTGCTACAGCCAAAGAACAGAAATCTGCAGAATGTTCGTCTACTGCAGAAAATAAAAAAAACACCTACAAGTGCAAATAGCCACAGACAGAGTAGACTCGAGAAGTCCAACTCGGCTATTAGCACTCCTAACAGATTCTTCAGACGAAGACACTGGAACATCTAAAACACCCGGTCCACGCCAAAAACCATGGTGGGATGTTAGCATTTGGGGACCATTAGATTCCCACAGCGATACATCCGAACCGGAAAACAACATCGAAAGTGAAGGACCACATAGTAGGTCTTCCTCTGTTAGTGGATCATCGTCTCGTCATCCTTCAGTTTCTCGAAAGGGAAATATCTCACCAATACGACTAAAATGAATAATATAATTCAATGGAATTACCGAGATTTTAAGATAAATTTTATTGAAATTACTTTATTAATTCAAAATTTTAATCCTGTGGCATTTTGTCTTCAGGAAACACACCTGAAGAAAAGTGATACGTTGAATATAAAGAACTTCTCCCTCTACAGCACTTATGGACCTGAGAACGAACGAGCTGCTGGCGGCTCAACCATTCTCGTTAATAACAATATTGTCCACAGTACTGTTGATCTAAATACCGATTTTCAGGCTGTTGCAGTGAGAATTTCTTTGGATAAAACGATCACATTATGTTCTGTATATTTACCACCTTATTACAACCCCAGTCTGTGTCAACTTAAAAACCTGACCGACCAACTGCCCGCCCCATTTATAATAATGGGTGATTTCAATGCTCACAATCCATTATGAGGCAGTTCTGCTTTGAATGACAAAGGTAAAAAGATTGAAGACATAATGTCGCAGGAAGGTTTATGTATATTCAATGACGGTTCACACACTTATTTACATCCTGGAAATGGGGCTTACTCAACTATAGACCTAACTATATTTGACCCATCTCTACTGTTGGACTTCTCCTGGAAAGCACGCGACGACTTATGTAGTAGTGATCACTTTCCGATCATTCTTCATCATTATTCTACTACTGGAGAAAAGCCACAGCGCTTTAAATTTGATAAAGCTGATCGGTCACTTCATGAAAATTTATGTAGAGAAGAATTGAAATCTGAATTGTTTGAAGATGTTCTTGATCCCTTAAGTCATTCAGTGAAAAAATACTTTCCATTGCAGATAAATCTATACCGAAAACTTCGGCAAACCAAAAACGTCCTGGGAAACCCTGGTATTACGATGACTGTGATGATGCTCTGAAAAATCGTAAAAAGGCAGAGCAACTTTTCAATAAACATCCAACGACGGACAATCTCGGTAATTCTCTAAAATTCTTTAAATAAATAAAATAAATTAAATTGCCACACCCCTATGAAAAAAGTATGGAATATGGTACAAAAAATCAAAGGTAAAAATAGGATAGCTAATGTCCATCACATCAAAAACGGACAAGATATTTTAACATCTGAAAAAAATATTCTTCTTCTAAAAATGTAGGACCCACATTCCAGAGAATTAAAGAACAAAAGGAACGAAACAAACTTAACTTTAAATCTAAAAATACAGAGGAATACAACAGATTGTTTTCCATGGATGAATTGAAAAAATCCTTGGATAAGGCACATGACACGGCATGTTGCCCTGACGATATCCATTATCAACTCATCAAGCATCTTCCTTCATTTGGTTATTTGTTCTCTATCAGTTTTTAAACATTTTTGAGTTGATGGTCTTCCAAAGGTTTAGATTTTATCTGCACTGATGAGACATAATTTGTCGAAATGCGCATATGCAGAAAGTAAATTTACAGTGACTTCGGTATTTAGTTATTTATTAACAACTCTGGAAATTCTTCTAAACCTTTTTAATAATATTTGGGAAACAGGGAAACCACCAACCTTTGTGGAAACAAGCAACTATAGTACCTATTCCAAAACCGGGTAAAGATCATTCCGAACTATCTAATTAAAGACCACTAGCATTAACTAGTTGTGTCTGTAAGGCAATGGAACGGATGATAAACAACCGTCTTGTTTGGTATCTCGAATCGAACGGTCTTCTGTCGAACATCCAAAATGGATTTCGACAAGGTCGTACAATAATAGACCATCTAGTTCGATTCAAAACATTTATCAGAAATGCATTTTTAAAGAAAGAACATGCAGTGTTTATCTTTTTCGATATTGAAAAAGCATATGACACAACATGGAAATATGGCATTTTAAAAGATCTTTTTGATATGGGCTTGAGAGGAAGTTTACCAAATTTTATTGACAATTTTCTCAAGGATCGTGAGTTCAATGTTAGAGTCAACTCTACATTTTCTGACTCGTTTGAGCAAGAGATGGGTGTCCCGCAAGGACGCATTTTCTCTGTCATACTATTTAGTATTAAAATAAATAGTTTGGGACAGGTTTTAAAAGATAACATTGATGTATCTCTTTATGTAGATGATTTTCTTATTTGCTATCGTGGCAAATAACCAAATACCGAATTCACTGTGAATTTACTTTCTGCATATGCGCATTTCGACAACTTATGTCTCATCAGTGCAGATAAAATCTAAACGTTTGGAAGACCATAACCTCAAAGATGTTTGAAAACTGATAGAGAACAAATAACCAAAGTGATCTAAATTTAAAGCCAAAATCAGCTAAGGACAGAGCTTTGCATGAGGGAGATACTCCTTAGTTTTAGCAAAAACATGAATAACATAGAACGCCAACTGCAATTATGTCTAGATAGAATCGAAAAATGGGCAGTTGAAAATGGTTTTAAATTTTCAAGCTCGAAAACAGTCGGGATGCATTTCTGTTGTAAGCGGAAAATGTACCCAGACCCAGAGCTTAAACTATACAATAACCCTATAACTATTGTAAAAGAGGCCAAGTTCCTTGGTTTAATTTTTGATAGTAAACTTTCATGTCTTCCACATATCAAAATGCTAAAAAACAAATGCCTAAAGGCATTATATTTATTAAAAGTTGAGTCGAGTACCGACTGGGGTGCGGATAGCTCTGTTTTATTTAATTTATATCGATCGTTAATTCGGTCAAAACTAGATTATGGATGTTTTATTTACGGTTCCGCCCGTAAATCATACATTAAATTACTAGATACCGTTCACCACCAAGGTTTGCGTCTTTCATTAGGTGCGTTCAGAACTTCTCCTGTGGACAGTCTCTATGTTGCAGCTAATGAACCATCCTTGGAAGACAGATGTGTTAAACTTGGTTTACAATATGCAACAAAGCTTAAAGCGTATATTTCCAATCCTGCCCACAACTGGGTTTTCAAGCCTCTTCACAAAGCTGACTATGAAAACGCCCAAATGTTATACCTTTTAGTCTTCGTATCAAACCACACCTTGAATCTGCTAATATAAATTTAGGTGAAATAGCTCCTAAAGAAACTCCCAAAAAACCTCCATGGCTGAACCCAAAACCAACATTTAATTTTGAACTACGCAAACA